>DWQW01004724.1:0-19210 GCA_018249695.1 Heliconius erato demophoon | reverse complement strand
TGTTTTCTAAATACTAATACTAATTTAAATTATCATTTTAAAACGACTAAATTATCTAATTAAATAAATGCTTACAAATATCAATCTATTATAAGGTATTAATTACATCATGTTTCCTTAAGATAATTAAGGGCGACAATTATTGCGTATGTTTTTTTATTAATTAAGAAAATATGGAAAATAACATTTCAATATACTCTCTAAAATAATCAATACTCTATACACATATTTATGAACATGTTAAGAAGAATTAATCATATAAACAACATGGTTTTACTAATAAAAAGTCATCATGTACCAACCCATTATCTTTTATCCACAAAATATCTGAACAAATCGCCAAGAACTTACAAATACATATAATATACACCGAATTCCCGAAGACTTTCGACAAAGTCCATATCATCTTAATAAAAAACTTAAGTTATCATTCCTTGTAGTATTCTACATTTGTATCTCGTATATTTATAAATTGTATATCAATATATACACATGAAATGACAGCTCGCGTCTTCAAAACGATATCGACGATATTATGAAAAGGTATGAGAAAAATTATATGACTTCAAATTCAAATAAATGTTATTACATTAAATTCACTCGAAATAAAAATAGCACACAGACATCATATAAAATCGTCAAAAAGATATTAAATAAAGCTGAACATATTCATGACCTGGGAATAATTATTGATAGCCAGTTAAGATTTGTACATAAAGTGAAAAAAATTGTGGGCTATGGCAGCGTAGCGATGTTAATGATACGAGACTTAACATTGAACTCATTTATTATCTATAAACTTTTGATATTTATACGCTACAAAACAATAATGGAACACAATCACACAATTGCATTTGTAGCGAATAAATTTAGTACGCTGATTTAGCGTGTTTACACATGTTGTTTATGAATAACATTAATACTTGTGCAATACCCCTACAAAATGATGGATTCTGCTTATCGATCACTTCCATTTGTAATGAGATGTTCACGTGAATTTACAAGTTGGAAACTATACTACAATGATATTATGGCTATGTTCAGAGTAAACTCGAATACAGCGGTTCCGGTTTGGTGGTCCAGAATTGAAAAAAACTAAAAAGTGTGATTCAAAATCGCGGGAATTCGTTCGTTGAAAAAGAACGAAGAACGTAATTACAGATGACGTTTTGAAATAATAAGATAGACTACAGAGGTGTCGCAAAACAGTGAGCTTGATATACTTTAACGATATTGTAATGTTTCTTACAAATAAAATATGGCTAAATAAATAATAAATATATTTATACATATATATCCATATTATAATACAAAACGGTCCGTCATGCGTTATTCTATTCTGCAGGTCCAGAAACTCGTAACAGTCCAGTCCCTGGGACTATTCCCGGAGACCATCCCTAATAACTCAAACCGTATAAATAAAATTAGAAACAAACTAACCTGGAACAAATCCTCCAACTGTGTAAAGGAGCACACAGCATGCGCATGGAACTCCCTCATGACGGGCACAAAGGCATCATTCTTTCCAGGGGCTGGTAGAGACGCGTGGTAATCCAGCTCCCGGGATACTTCCCGGAGACCATTCCTTAGGGCGCTGACGTCCTTTTCTAACTGGTCGACGCAGACCTTGCCAGCTGCGCGTACGTGTGGTAGATCTTCTTCGAGGAGGAGAATATCTTTGAACTGGAATTAGAATAGACAATGACCGCTTTTTACTCACTATTTGAAAAATCGCTAATGCTAACTATAAATAGTATTATATGGTACAATTTTCATCCACATTTTACTTTCTTTGTTCTTCTTCTTTCAGATTTCTTCTTCAGTTCTCTTTTCAGATCCATGAAGACGTCGGATAGGATACGGCGTAAAGTTGATTTTGTTTTTATTTAATATCTTTTATTGATTACAATTACTTAAAACTTAAATCGGTGCTATATAATGTACATAATTATTATCCATTTACTTATACAAATTATGTAATTTATATATTACCCGTAAATGTGTCAATTCATTTATAAAAATTATAGTATTAATTTAATATCTAAATAATCACATGACAAAGTTTGTTATGTGTGCTGTATAATTATGTATGTAAATCTAAATTATTTAAATACATTTTTATTTTTTATATTTAAACGTTTATACCGTGTGGTAGTGATTGCGCTACTTTTACGAAATAACAATAATACATATAAGTATGTACTTAAAAAAATATTAAGATTCGTATTATTCGTACAATATTACGTATGAGGCCGTTATGAAGTTATTCATAATACCAATAACGTAAACGTCTACTACTATACAAAATATTACTTAATGATGCTAATCTGCCAAGTTTCATTCGCAAAAACATACCCGAACGAGAAAGGGATATCTTTCCTTATAATAAGCCTCAACAGCAAGATAAAAATACTCTTTACAAAGTAATATCCTAAGCATTGCAAAGTCTGAACGGCGTAACAGATGATATGTTTACTTGTAATAACCTAACCATTTTTTTTTTGTATTAAAATTTTATTGTAGCAAAGTAGATAAGTATCTGATTGGAAACAGGATATTTTTGAATATAGAATACAAATTTGCAAAGATATAAAACACTACGGTACAGACATAGTGCAGCACTATAAACGCGACAATTGAGGGTTTGACTCCCACTCAAAATAGCGAATTATATTCACTCTTCTCGCTCTGCTGAACAGCCAAAGCGCAGCATTGAGATCCGCTACTCACGCAGCGTCCCTATATTTGGTCAGTACGAGGGAAACACTTCGTTTTCCCTTTACGCTGCGTGAAGCTTAAAAAAATACTATACGACGTACCTGAGTCTCCAACAGTTCAACAAGGTAATGCAACAGAGTTGTGTTGCGCGTCACACTAGACTTGGTGTCAGCGAGTTTGTTTAGAGACGACAATCGGAAACCGGATGCATTACCGCGAGCGCCACTGTAACGTAAAATAAATATTTATTTAGTATAATTATGTTTAATTCTTTTCGATGGACGGATTATTTTAATATAGTAAAAAAATATTTTTAGTATTAAGTGCACAATAGGAAAAAAGTTTTTAAGATAAATATAATACTTCCAACGGCAGTTCTAATGCTAAAAGCAATCTTTAACAGAAAATCTATGAAGACGAATTTAGTCTTCATAGATACAAGTTAATAACAGATGATGTGGAGACTGAGATCTTCTTCATTCGAAGCTTATTATATAATAGAATTCACCGGTCCATCCAATTGACCAAATAACTCACCGGTTTATAATAAAAACTAACCGATTCGTATAATTGCTCAAAACCAGTAAAATTCCTGTGGTTGATCACTTAGTGTCATGTGTCACTTACAGCTCTTAATTATTTTCATTTGGAACAGGCGACAGCACAGGTAAAAGCTAATCATATAGTAAACCTCACGGGTTCATATAGTTTCCGAAAGCCAGTACAATTGCGAAAAACCTACTCTTCTAACTGATATCCCAAACACCTTTAAAAATATTATTTAATAAATAATACCTTGGCTCGTGAAGTGTCTAGTGGTTAGAATCGTTTATAGTTGTGATCGTGAAGAACCCAAAACCTTTTAGAGATTCAGAGGTAGCAGTGTTAAGAATTTTATATTATGCCATTAGAAGGTATCGCTTTAATAAGATATTTGCCATCAGAAGTTGTTCTTGTGTCAGTTATTTAAATAACTGGAAACTCGACAATATGACATTGTCATAACTCCAAGCTCGTCCGAAGAAAAGCCAAGAGCCCGTCCTATCTTCCTCTCCACTATAACTGCGAACTAGTTATAATAAAAGGAAGAAAGAGTACGGGCACCGCCCCGTCCTACACCGTGGATTCTGACCAGACCGCGGCTTTACAGTCATCGTTGAACCCTCCGAGACGTTTGTGTGATCTTTCCGAAGGTACTTGTTACGCTTGTTTGTTGATGTTGATTGATTTGTGAATCAATAAAGTCGTTGGAACGAACGCACTACCGCAAGGCGGCCGATATGTTAAAAAAAACGCACAGCACACACTCCACAGTCGTGTCTCGAACCGTAGGCGGACACTACTACATACACCAGAGTTCCAGGACATAAAATAGCACCACACACCCGTATGAGCGTGGACAATACTACATACACCGGAGCTGGGACATAAAATAGCATCACACACCTACTAATCGTATACCAAGTCATAGACGTGGTATACAATATGTCAATGACCAACGCCATACAAGCATAGCTTACGTACCGCGAGCGCACTGCGAGACGGCATCAGCCACGACATAGTTAATGTCGCTATAACAGTTCACATAAGCCCATCACGTCAGTCTCGGCGACGTCAAGCAACATTTAATATTATAATAATGGTCAAAGATCACTTTGAACCACAATATGTGTCGCTCCTACACATATTT
The DNA here is from genome assembly GCA_018249695.1 of Heliconius erato demophoon. Lineage (NCBI taxonomy): Eukaryota > Metazoa > Arthropoda > Insecta > Lepidoptera > Nymphalidae > Heliconius > Heliconius erato. The sequence continues at coordinate 14,802 of DWQW01004724.1, read as the reverse complement.
TGCCTTTATAAAAAATTCGATCCTAAAAGATCGTGCCATCACAGGCTTCGAATTATTATATTATATTTATAATATATTTGGTACGAGTCTTTATGTGCATCATATTTATTAGTACCGTAGTACTTAAGAGTTCGAGTCGATCGCTGCCTTCCGAGCATCACCACCACCATATAGAAGAAACAACGGTCGCGACACTCGGGACGACAATACATGAACTCGTCTTGATTAATATGGTATTCAATATACATAGTTTGTATTATTCATAATTAACTATGTTATTTATGTGTATTGCCATGCATATTTTATTTTATTTATTTATTTATTTTTAACTTATACCCAAGGTACATACTGTTACACACTGTACTACACGTCGTACACTGACTGCAAGTCAGAACTATCTGACCACTTAGAACCTGAGGCAGGGGCACAAATGTGACTCTAAAGCCGATTGGTTGTGGGTTTGATCCCCACTCGAGGGAAACAACAATTACTTAAAATGTTAATATTTCTGTTTCTTCGCTCTATTGTCGAGGCAAAGCGCGGTGTTGAGTTCTGCCACTCAACACGCAATGCCTTCAGTAATCGGCAGCAAATGGGCAAACAGTGTCTTAACACTGGGTTCCCTCTGCCTACCCTGCTGTGTGCCTGATACAGCGGGAAGCTTCTTTCAAAAGGAATGCTGCAACAACAAACAACAATTAAGCAACAACACTCACCGGTTCATGTAATTGCCCAAGGCGAGTACGATCTCGAGCAAGGAGCGCAGGCGCCGCGAGCGCGTCATGTCGCGCGCCGCGCGCAGCACCACGGACGCGCGGCTGCGCGCCTCCGACACCGCCACTGAGAACTTCTTCTTGAACAGCAGCGTGCGCACGCGCTGCGAGTAGTGCGGGATCCTGGGGATAATGAGGCAAAAGTATGTTTATTATCTATTAATACTAAGTATGTAATCGTCTTTATATTTTAAATTAGTACATTATATAGTAGGCCAGTCGTGGTGTAGGGACACCAGCGTGTGACTACGACTGGTTGTGAGTTAGATTTCCAGTCGATGGAATAAGATATTTTAAAGTGCGGCGTTGAGTTCCGCTACGCAACGCGGATTGTGTCAAAACTTCGGCGGAAAGTGGGGAATCGAGTGTCTACACACTTAGCACTAGGCCCCATCCATGAAGCTGAATAAAAAAAAATAAGCAGACGAAACCAAATCAAATCAGTATATGTATCGTTAATATTTATTATGATAAAATATTATAAATAATAATTTTTACCAACATCAAAACTATAAATTAACCGACAATAAAATCTTCCATTTTTTACAAAATGTATAAAAAAATTAACGTAGCATGATTTTCAAATGTTTTCTAAAAAAATGTATATCTTTTTCCTAATTGTGGAGTAACATTTTAAAAATGTTAAAGCCAGGTTGTCTATAACCAGGTACGTTCTGATTTGTCAAGAAAACCTCAAGAAACACGAAATACAATGACTCACTTAGATATCTCATAAAGAAACCTATCAGCTCTAGCCATGCTGTCCAGCTCGTCCTGGTGCTCCTCCAGTAAAGCTGCTTCTTCAGCACTCGGAGTGAATTTGAGGAGTTGTTCCACCATGTCCAAAGGAAGCTGTTCACCACTGTCCATTCGGAGGATTGCTCTGAAAGAGGAATTTTATTTATATTCCTTACTTTGCGTGTTCTAGAGAAAAACACTCAATGTTCACAATGTACAAATATGCAAATTCGAGTAATAAAAAAAATAACAATGTACCAAAACACGCAGAAACCGGAGAATAGAATATCATAATTCCCCTACCTTTCCTGATATGTGGGATACAACGTGAAAATAAAAAAAAGAAGCAAAATCTATAGCTCACCTACAAATCTCCTCATCAGTCATCTTCAGTTTGGAAAGCAGTATGGTACAATTTTGAGCGCGACGACCGTCTATTACCGATAAGATCTTAGTTCTAGGCTTTGAACCTATTTGCCTTAAATCTTCTACGGAACCTTCGTTCTAAAATATATAAACAATAATTTTAATATAGTAATAATAAATATATTTTTTGCATTATAACGATACATCCCTTATGATGCAATAATTATACTTCCATCTTACTGAATAATAGTTACAAAACCAATAGATAACTTTATTACATACTAGCGACCCGCTCGCGGCTTCGTCCGCTTGAAATACAAATCATTTATTTATTTACCTGGATTATTTTCGTGTTCCAATAACGTTATCATTTAAACGACAACATCTTTATATTAAAAACTCTAACAAATCAATGAAATAGTTATTTGACAACGATTTAGCGAAGGTTGCCCAAGGTGAGACCGTCGTGGAACGGCTTGCCCCACAAGATGCCGATTGCCGGCGATTCTGGGTTCGATCCCCACTCGAAGGAAAGAACTATTATTTATTAATATTTTAATTTCTTCGCTCTGGCACTAAGGCAAAAAAAGCCCAGCGTTGAGTTCCGCCACTCAACACGCTATTCAGCAACATATACTATAACAGTACAAATCAACTCACCTGAACCCCATTCTTCTGATAAGCACAAAACATCTTATCAATACCGTGCAAATCGATCGCATTGTACAATTTGGTGTCATCCAGTTCCTGCCATATTGTACCGTGTAGCTTAGTATCGGGTAATTTACTCCAATTGAAGCTCTTTAGGGGGTTTCCGGGGGTTGGTACATTTTTTTTAGGTCTAGGGGGTTGTGGTGCGAGGGGAACAGGTGGAGCTAGAGGGGCTGGTGGTGGGAGCGGGGCAGGAGGGCACAACGAGGGAGGGGGAGGTGGAGGGGGGACCGAGCATGTTTCTATTACTGCGCTCTTTAGGTTGCTGACCTGGAATTAAGAAAGTAATGATAATTATATAATTTCAGAGGCCGTCGTGTCGCACAGCGTCTGATTATTATAAGCGCAACGGTCGCATATTCGATTTCCACTCGCTGGAATGAACTATTTTTAATTTCCTCGCTCTAGGAAACAAGCAATAAGTAACATTTCTAAAATCATATGTTATATGATATAAGTTAAGATTTATTTCAACGTACCTTAGCGTCATCAGGTATGCTTCCTTCACTAACCAATTTTTCGAACCTGACACGTTCTGCACGTTCTTGGTTTAGCTGCAAAATGTATCAATGTTTAAATTACAAAAAAAAACGTTATAACTTATTAATACTGTTTTTAAAGATAACGTTACAAAAACGGTACAGTTTTTGATTATGTCTATAGAGATGTCGCTGAGTGCCGGTCGCCCTGAAGTTAGCTGGGTGGCCACAACTCGTCGACCGTACTATACATAGACATCTATACAAATAATAAGATTATAGACATTTAAGTATACTCGTATAATAAGAGACAGTACTTTAATCCCTTACCTGTTGTTCCAACTGATGAGCCCTACAGGCGGAGGCGCGAGCTCTCTCCGTACACTCCATATGAGCTGCTGTTTCTCTCTCCAACCTCTCCTTGAGTCGAGAGACCACTCCCTCTAACTCTTCCCTTTCCTGCGTTTGCTGGTCTACTTGTTTCTCCTGTTAGTTAGTTAGTACGGATGGTTTAAGTACTGTGAGCGATAGGTAACATGCCAATTTCGATGAATTTAAAGTGTAATTAAGTATTAAAAACTACATTTCACAGATGAATCGATACTGTTAAACAAAAAACGGTTTTGGAACGTATAATAAAAACAATTTAAAAATATAAAAAAAAATTCATGACCAGATTAGTAAGAATGTTACTTAAGAAATTTTGATTTACTTATGTATATTTCATTTTCATTTCCAAATTATAATTTCGAATAAATTTCGCTCACAGTTAAAATTAAATGTAATTTTTAATTAAAATTAAGATGAACATTTTGTTAATCAATGTCTTATAGAATAACATTAACTTTAATAACTATAATGATGTAATGACATGCAAATATAACCTTTATCCCCGGGCCTTTAGGAAGCCAATGGGATGGCATTAAAGAATTACACGGAATGATATCAAGTTAAAATGTTTTCAAGACACCGCTTCCCTCAAGATAAAAACAAAATATAACGTTTTTGACGATTTAATCCAAAAAAACATTAAAAAAAAACAACATTTTACTTTTCCAAACAACCTGTATAAACTTCGACAATTAAAATCTAGAAAAAAGCCTTCAAATTTTAATATTGAAAAAATAACAAATAAATTACTTTTCCAAATGAAATAAAATTAAATCGTCACAAACGTTATATAGGCCTTAACAAAATAACATATATTTGTATACCTTCTTAGCCAGTTCCGTGGCCAAGTCGACATTTTCTCTCTCCAAATTGTCCGCTTTATCTCTCGCTGCTACTAATTCTTCTTCTTTAGCTAGCAAATGAACTATTTCTCCTACGTTTATTTCTAATGGTGCCACATCTGGATCGTACACCTGGAGTACAATAAAAATACTTATTTATATATATTTATTAATATTAATATTCACTCTGTTATACCTCATTTACGGCCGATTGGTCATGGCGGCATTTAAATTACACTTTTTGAATTTTTTCACTTTAGATCTATAAAATAATCAAAAGTAAGATAAAGTGTAAATGTATATAAGTGTATGAAATGTAAGTGGCGGAACTCAATGCAATTAATTACCTCGTGTGAAATTGAACCTACAACCCTCCTGTTTACAGTTAAAAACTGTGTCAAAATTTACATATTTATAAATTTACATATACTCAAATTTAGATAAGACCCGACCGACGTTGATTCCTGTCACTTGAGACGCAATTTCAAAATGTAATATAAATATTTTTTTAGCTTCACACCACTTTATATACCTGGGAACCTAGTCTTAAAACATTGCGTTCTCCACTTTTCGCTGAATTCTCGAGGCAATAGTGTGGACGTGAATAGCGAAACTTAATAGAGTGGACGAAACTTAACGCCGCATTTACTTTTATATAATAAATATCAAAGTTACACTCTTCACCCACCTTGGCGGTGTCGGAGCTGGTGTCGGTGGCGCTGTCGCGGTCGCTGTGCGCGCGCGCCGCCTGCTGCAGCACCACCTGCTGCACCACGCGGTCCAGCAGCAGCCAGTGCTGCGAGTGCGGGTTGTACTCCACTGCGGGCAGAGAATGTTATATATATAGTACATAAATGTATGAGAAACATACAAAGTAAGTGTACTTAATTGTTTTTATAATATGATTTTATAATACATATATCCTTTTTTTTACCTAGTGTTACGACACTCCGTTCCGCTCACCACGTTGTGCCAGGTTTACAAGGCATTGCGTATTGAATTGCGGAACTCAAATCCACGTTTTGCCTTTGCTTTGCGAGACCGAAAAAATGCAAATATTAAATAATGATTTACCGTGCGGGAATCGAACCCACAACCGTATCGTTATAGTCACACACTGTTTTTCAAACTCAAACATTACATATTAAGTAGATAAGTAGAAAAAGTAAAAAACTTACACGGCAACAACAAGAGATGCTCCAAAAGAGACAACAAATGTGGATAAGCAGCTGTATGACTCAACTTCCGCCTCAACAGCTCAAACATGGCGGCCGCGCTCTTAGTGTCGACATGTTGCTTGTCGAACCTTCTAGCGAGCTCCCTCTCATCTTCATTGCGCACCATCTCGAAGAACTCGATGTGCCTATCGAGCGTCTCGTTTTCGTATTTTCGAAGTTTCTCGATCACTGCAATTTTGTAAAGATTGTTCTTAATTAATCTTGACAAAAAATCTGTTCATATTTATAAAATTTATCTCATGACCTAACTTTCGTTAAACATTTTTTGATGTGGATCCAGTCTTGTAGTGCTTACAACAACACCAAAACAACAGCAAAAAATTACTCATCTTCATCTTATATTTAAAAAATAATAGCCTCAAAAATAACTCACCAGGCTGTATACCAAGCATGAGAAGTTCATATCTCAAATGTAGCCTAAACTCCAGGCTTTCCTCGCCCGGGCCATAATTTAAGACTGCATTTACAAAGGACATGATGGCCGTTTTTAAGCCCAAATCATCTCTATACGCTCCCGTGCTACGATCTAATTCGTTTACAATGCCTTGGAAACGGGCTCGTTCTCCAGCATATTTTTGATAGTGGATCATGGCTTCCAAAACCTATTGGAGACATAAAAAACTATAGTAATTAGAGACATTTTACATCATTATCATCAATAGCAGCCTCACAAACGCACATTTACAGGACTCGATCTTTGGGTCTTTATTGACATTTGAATTTTGAATTTAAAAAAATATTGCCTTATAAAAGAAAATAAGGGACGAAATTCTAATCAAAACGTGAAAGCAATTTTGAAATCTAATACAAGTAAAAATATTTTTTTTTTACTTTTTTTTCGTTTTTTAAAAAAGTATATATAGAAATGTGACCAGTGAAAGAACAAATACCTTTTTATGTCCTCCTGGTACAAGACAAACAGCTCCTAGTATCTCTAACGCGGCCACTTTAGTCTTAACATTTTCCGTGTCCATAGATTGCGCTATTAGGTCTATGCTAGTTGGATGTGCTAGTACGTGAGCTCGACCCGTCTGAAAATATAGGAAACAGTATAAAATTTTGTAATTTAAAAAAATATTTTGTGAACGAAGTGTAAAGAAAAAATGTAATAAATATTAAATTATATTATTGAATAAACATTTATAATTTGTTAATTTATTGATTGGAAATAGAAGAATGGTTAATTATTCGACGTTCAAAAAATAACCAAGTAAATTCTTATTGAAAAACAAATATTTAACTATGACTTGGAATCTTTTGATCTCCTCGAGTGGAATTTAAAACTATAGGAACGAGACAGTATACAGAGAGGATACATGGAAAAATGCATATTATTGAACATTTTATCAGAATTTGGTCAGATGATTGGTTTTATTTTAAAGATGACTATCAAACAATATAATATTCTATTTTTGCACCTCAACATACATCAATCTACAATACTACAGCTGTAAAAACACTAAGGCATTGAAACTCATTTATCTAAATATTCTACAATTGATAAATGATAATATTTTTTTCACCCATCAATATCCAGCATTCGTATAACTAACCTAAAAACAAAATATAAACCACTTACAGAATTATTCATAAGCGCCTTTATCCCCGCTATAAGGTTATGCCTTGTAACGGCATCGTCCCTTGGCGCCCTTTGCAAGCTCTCAAGTAACGCCGCGAGACCACCTTGCTTTATGAAGCGGAGGACAAAACTGTGTGCCCTCGTCCTAAGAGCCGTCTTCAAACCATCGACTAGTGCTAGAGCTTCCGTGGGCGTCACTGATTCTGATGATGCGAAAGCCTGAAAAAACATAAAAACATAAAATTATGTATTTATTGAGCCAATTGTGTTGCAATTGGGAAGGCACGACTATAAATGGTTGTGGGTTCACCATTCATTTTTTTTTTTCACTTTTGAAGGACATCAATACACAATGGGATTCAGTTGAAAAGTAGATGATATAGTACGTTGACACTACGTTCTCTCTGTCTATTCTGCTACATGTTAAAAAGCAGCGTAAAGTTGACAAAAATAAATAAAATAAAATTATTTAAACATTTTCTACTATTGTTCATGTATCAATATCAAATTAATGCCTAAAAAAATAATTACAAAACAATTATAAAAATTTTATAACACAGAGAAAAATACTGTACTGCATTTGCAATTTTTCCTCATTACATTAATGTAGATAAAGTCATAAATGTAGCCAAGAGCTTTGAACCAATGACCTAGTTGGCACTGCAGGCTGCCAAATCTTTGGATGGAATGAGGCTGACATTACTTTGAAATAAGGACCTAACTCTACACTAGTATAAGCAAAACATTATGAAGTGGGTGAATGCGAGGAAATTTTACTAATTTATATATATCATTATAGCAAAGTGATTCTTATTTTATAATATAAATACGTTTAATTTTACGCTACATCCCTAGCAAATGGAGAGCCAAACGCTACTGTTTCATTTCAATTATATAAATAAATCAGGTTCACGCTATATCCCGCATACAGCGGGGTAGGCAGAGGGAACCTAATGTTAAGGCACTCTCTTCCTCACTTTCTGCCGAATTCTGGAGGCATTGCGTGTTGAATGACAAAAACTCAACGCCGCTATTTGCCTCGACGCCAGAGCGAAGAAATGGAAATATAAATTTAAGTAAAAATATTATCTCCTCAAATGGGGATCAAATCCACAACCAGTCAGTCAGTTTTACAGTCACACTTTGTGCTCCTGCGCCACGACTGGCCTCATTTATTTATTTTTCTTATTCGCATGATATACTTTTAATACTAAATTTTACTATATTTATTAATCTTATTTATCAAAGCGATTTATTATTATTTATGAGTTGATGCATCCGATGGGATGCCACTCGGCACGACAGCATCACAGAACAAATTCACTCATAGTCACAAGAATGATTGCAAATATATTCAAAGAAAAAAAAAGCGCTACGCGCTACATACATCAGCAATTTCATTCAGAGCCTTGATGTAATCTTCAACTTGTGGGGCGGTCGCGAGTGGTGGCGCCTGGCCTGGTGGCGGCCTCCGGCTGCAGTATATTTGCCATTTCTTCGCCGCCGGCAGGTCCATCATCGCAGCTTTATTCACCGCTGTTAGGTCTAGCTCCTCCTGTAATCCCAAAAACCTTGTGTTACTTTATTTTAATTAGCAGAATTTTAGTTAGCTAATGAAGAATTTCAAGAGAATATTTTTTTTATTCTGAGCGTAAACGCGACAGTTTTGGATTCAATTTCCACTCGGGGGAATGAATTACTATCATTTTTTCGCTCAAATAACAAGACAAAGCGCGTGAGTTTCGCCGGAAATTGGGAGATATGTGGACAACAGAGTTACTTTTCTACACTAGGATACCCCCTGCCTACCCTGTAGTAAAAACATTTTATTAAATTTAATTCCATCATTTTTTTTTTCGATTACTATTCCTATACATAGAACAACATATAGAAAAATAATACTTTCAACAGGAACTACCTCATAGAAATAGAATCAATCATAAACATTGTACATATTAGTAAGTCACATAACAACATGCCTTTCCATTAGAGGCAAATTAGATCTTTGATATTTAGTTCCATGTTCCGGCGTCACAAAAAACAGAAAGATGTAAATGGATATAACTATACGGAACGTCGTTTGGATTGAATAAGACTTATAAGGGCATGTTGAGAAATGTCTCCTTACGTCCACGCTAATTACATGTAATTTTATTACGTATTTGGTTATTTGGAACATTTAAATAAGATGAAAAATTCAACTTCGACCGGATCTGAGGCCCTTGAAGACCTTCACACGAATTCTTCAAAAACGAAAGGAAACACTGCCAGAATTGACTTTAAAATACCATAGAGTATTTATTTATAAATACTACGCTTGCAATGACATTTATAATATTAAAAAAAATGTTTGTCCAATTTTATATTTGGGTTCTATTATCACTCAAGGGAATTAAATATTTAATATTTTCATATTCTCCCTCTAATAACGAGGGACAGTGCGGTATTGAGTTCCGCCAGTCAACACGCATTGTCTCCAGAATTCCGCGGAAATGGGGAACGGAGTATCTTAACACTAGGTTCCCAGTTCCCTGTGGCTACCATGTTATACGCGTGATACAATGTGAAACTTTTTTTTTAGCTTTATAGAAGTATGTACTGCGTACTTTGTACTACACATTCTCTGACTTCACTTATATATATGCAAATACGATGTTAACTTAGAAAGTTTACGCAATATAAGAAAATATTTTTTGGTTGTGCCTTATTATATTATAACGACATAATGATCGACATAATCACTATCACTATCATCAGTCCGTTTTTATCCAATATTGGATGAAGATCTCTCGAGTGGTGATTAAATGAGATTCATTTAATCTCTTGTTTTACAAGTGCCAACTTTTTGTGATATAAAGTATGTCTACATGGGACAATTTTAACGCAAAAAACGTTTAACATAAGAAACATATTAATCGGAATAATTAGACAAAATAGATTTAAATGTAACTTAATATTTTTAGTCAATATTTTGAAAACAATCAAAACCCAACCAATCTTTCATTTCAGTATTAAGTTATTCGTCCATTTGTCGCGCACTTAGCGCAAATTTAAGACTTATGTGATTCTCATGAATACAATTGTCAGAAATGGACCAAATTGTTAATTTTAACTGGAACCAAACCGGAAGCACTAGCTTTCAAAAAAAATAGAGAATCAACAAAATCTGTTCACCCAGTCAAAAGTTCTGAGGTAACAAACATAAAAAAATACAGTCGAATTGGTAACCTTCTATTTTTACAGAAGTCGATCTCTCCTGATAATTTACTTAATAGACAGGTTTACACTCCAAGTCTAACGATATGTAACATAATTTAGGTATATTATTCAGAGAATCAAAGAAATCAAAGAGTGTTAGGCCCTTATTTATATCGCTCCCAAATCTGAGATCGATCTTGAGATACCTTTTATTCAAAAATTTATAATTTATAAATGAAAATCTCCGACTCAAGATCGAGTCGTCGTCGTAGTCGATCTTAGACTTATAATCATAAGTAACAGGCCCTACAGTCCGTGAAAGTAAAAACACGCATAACGAAAGTGAGCTATTTTTGATGCACACATAAAAAAATAGCACAAGTCATCAGAACTAATCTATGATATAACGGACGATCACCGGGCGGCGTTCGCTTTCGTTTTATCTACATCTGAGAGTGTGTCGCAATCAAAATAAATAAGTTTTTAAGTGACCTAACACGTAATAATATTATATACTTATAAAATATACCACGTAATAATATTTTATACTCATACTTATAAAGATAGGTAACGGAGTGTCTTAACACTAAGTTCCTTCTGCTTACCCTGCTGTGTCCCGTACACAGAAGGGTAAGCATACAGCGGGAAGCTGATTTTTTAAAACATCATTTAAACATTCTAACAGTACTTTTTAATCTTATCGTAATTGAGTTATATCTGACTGATGGGTGATTGTATTTTTAAATGTAACGTATAGTAAATATAGGAAAAAATGTGTCCTAATAGGAACGGAGTGTCTTAACACTGGGTCCCCAGGTTGCCTACCGTGCCTTGTGTGAGACACAGCGTAAACCATTCTGTCAGTAGCTTAGCAACAAAAGAGATATAAAAGATCCAGATTCAATAATATGCATCCATTTGAAAATAATATAGATGTACATATTATATATAAACGGTCCTTTCACGACGAGGAGTAACCGGACTGTCAGAGCGGCTGTCAACGTGGAATGTCAAGGCTTGATCACGCCCATGAAACCTAGAGACGCCTAGAGTCGCCCGCCCGCACGACACCACCTATTGTTATTATGCTTTGTTGGTGATTCTGTACGACTCCTCATTTCTAAGGTTTACGCTATTTTTCGAAAATAGCTGGGTAGGCAGAGGGAACCTAGTGTTAAGAAACTCCGTTCCCCATTTGCCGCTGAATTGCCGGAGGCATAGTGTGTTGAGTAGCAGAACTCAACGCTTTCCCTCGACACCAGAGCGAAAAAAAATGGAAATATTAAATATTTTATTACTTCGGGTGAGAATCGAACGCGTTGCCTTCACACTTAGCGCTACTACGCTACGACTTAAATAAAAATTTTCAAGTATAAATATTTTTATGATGAATGAATATGTGTAATATTTAATTTATGTGTAGATACATTTTTTGTTTGTTTATGGAGACAAATCGAGTGAAATTTATTCTATAATCGCAACAGGTTGTGGGTTCGATTCCCGCTCGAGGAAATTAAGTGTTTAATATTTTCATTTTCTCGCTCTGTCAACGATGCAAAACCAGGTGTTGCCACATAACACACAATACCTCCAAGATTCGGCGGAATGTGCGGAACGGAACTGTCTTAATGGAAACGGAGTGTATTAACACTAGGTTCCAAGGTTCTCTCTGCCCATCCTACTATGTGCGGGATACAGCGTGAAGCTAAAAAAAATATCATCTGCGACATTCAAAATAAACAAACATCTTTAGGAATGTCACCTATAAACGTGTTAATGTTAGTAAATTTTCTAAATAGAGCCATGTCAGGGCGGCGTTTAGTGTAATAACCGTAATTACCTCATCATCTCGTATCTCACGAGAGTTGCGGGTCACTGCGCTCGTACCTACTAATAAAAATTAACCACGAAAAAACAAGTAAAAAATGTTTATATTTTTGAAAATTATACGTAATGAACTTAAATGAAGCGATTTTTTGTTTCTTAAACGTATGAATTTGTACAACACTTTCGAGAGTACTTTCCATAATTAACACTGGTTCGATGTCTGGTAAAAGTGTGAAAATATCAGATCTACTTCCGAAGTAGAAGTTACGCAAAAAATCGACAATGAATCTTTTGTAACAAAAATATGTGTAACTGTTAGTATAAAAAAATAACATACGTTTACTTATTAAGCTAAAACAAGATAAAAAATACTGAATTCAAAAAGTTTAAATATTAAAACATATTTATTGCTTAATTCATTTTCAGAATATATACTAAAATATAAATTTCAGTAAAAAACAATATAAGTACTATAATAATAAGTAGTAGATAAGCAGAGAAAACTTAGTGCTAAGACACTTCGTTTTCCACATTAATATATAAAACTTTAATTAAATGTTATTGAAATTCAAATTAAAAACGATTATCTATATTTTCGCATAATAACATAGTTAATGAATTTGCAAGTATTTGCCAGTCGTTAAGTTCCCTTAAAGCTTCAATAAATACCGGGTGAAAGCTCACCAGCCAATCAATGGACGGACGGCTATATTACAAGTAAACCTACAGTGTACCTACATACGTTTAGAAAATAGAAATGTTACTTATTTTCTACTATTTCTATTATAATATTTATTTATTTTGTTGATACTTTCACACGTTTCCTCATTTAAGTTGTATTTCAACTGTACCTATTAGATATATAAAAAGTTTACTAGGCGTTTTAAGAATCAAATAATTTTAGATATATTTCAATTTTTTATTATCAGCTTCTCGCTGTATCCCGCACACAGCAAGGTAGGCAGAGGGAACCTAGTGTTAAGACACTCCGTTCCCCACTTTCTGCCGAATTCTGGAGTCATTTCGTGTTGAGTGGCAGAACTCAGCGCCGCGCTAAGCCTCTACACCAGAGCGAAATGGAAATATAAATTTAAGTAAATATTTCATCTCCTCGAGTGGGGATCAAACCCACAACCAGTCAGTTTTATAGTCACACTTCGTGCCGCTGCGCTACGACTGGCCTCAATTTGAAGTAAAAAAAATAGTTAAAAAATTAAATCAGCTTCACGCTGTATCCCGCACACAGCAGTGTAGGCAGAGGGACCTAGTGTTAAAATACTACGAACCCACTTTAAAATTTTTGTTATGTTCTCAAAATTATTTAGTACTAAATATAAATATATCATGAACAAATGTCAGGATTTTGTATGTATATCTAATCGGATTACATCATTACACTGTAGGGCTTCATAGCTCTTGGTAAAGCTTTCGAGGTAAATGACCTTACTTGTAGACACTAGACACGCCTATTTTATATTGTTGAAAGTAAAAATAATTCAATCATAATTTTTCTACGTTTACTAATATGAATATGTATCAATTGATAAATACTAGGTATGCTTCTTATTTTAGTTCAAGACCTATTTTGTTCTCAACTTTCTTCTTTTTTGGGATTTTATGTTGTAGGATTATATCCAATAAGTAACGTATCTAAATCCTACGAAGCAAAAAAAAAGCTCGATAATTATTATATTGAAATTGAGACCGTCCTGGTTCAGGAGCACAAGGGTATGACTGTAACGCGAAGGTTGTGGGTTCAATTCCCACTCGAGGGAATGAATTTGAATGGGAAAAATTCGACGGAATGTAGGGACCGGAGTGTCTTAGCACTAGGTTCCTTCAGCCTACCCTGCTGTATGCGGGGTACAGTGTGAAGCTGATAATCATTATTATAATTAGATTGATTAAACATATATGTTCGGTCCAAGTGTTGTAACCGAACACCGAACACCGCACCGCGGCGTAGCCTTTGACGCTCCCGGCGCTAATATTATAAAACAGTGCATATTCGGAACGCGTACTGTCCGGTAGCATTCATTAGCATTATAGCATAGCAAGCAATAAAGCAACTTTTAAGTAAAAATATCTATTTTTTATTATCATCGCTAATCTCCAGCTACATAGTGTAGGCCACGTCCCCTACATTTTGGTCCTTCGAGCCGGATAGCATCTAGCGAATATCTAAATAATTATATGAAAAGACATTTTTAAGCAAAGACTAGCGTTAGTGAATTATCGTGACTTTAGTGGCAGTGTGTTGAAACCAGTTACATCATTTCTTTCTTACGTTATAATTAACGTTGGAAACCAGCTTCAGCAAAAGCAATTAGTGTGGTGGAAAAGCTACACTATATCCAGCATCCTGTTCATCAAGGAGCAGAAGAGCAATATTTGGCTACGAGTTTAAAGTCGGGCTAAATATCATCAGCAAACAGCAGCAAAGGACGTAGCGTCATATATTTCAAGTAAGATCATTCCTATTTGTATAATTAATATCTAGATTTTTCATCTAAAAAATGGAAGATATATATACAAATCAAATCGAGATTAGCGAAGCTATTATTAAGATAATTATTAATATAAAAAAGGACAGCAAAGAAAGAAGATCTGAAACATATTTCAAAAGACGATTAAATAATTTAGAGTCATACTGGTCCGAGT
>DWQW01004723.1:0-19217 GCA_018249695.1 Heliconius erato demophoon | reverse complement strand
TTTTACATTATCTATGTTATTAAAGCATCTTCGCATCACCACTGTAGGTTTAAGCTTAGGTGGACGAATTTTATAGGAGAGGTATATTAAGTCGTGATACGAAAAAGCTTCGGCTGACATTTGTCCAGATGTAGCAACACTCTCTGTTGAAGAGACTATCATAAGGTCTAGTAAGGAAGGCGCATAGCCAGGGAATAGATGGTTTTTTAAGTATTTATCAAACGAAAGTAATTGCTTATTTTCACGTGAAGAACATTCGCGAGCACAATTTAAATGTAAGCTTAATTAAAATTTCTCGCTAAACAATGATATCTGAACAAAATGCCGCGTAATGGGAAGGGGATAGAAATGTCAAGCCGGTGGTTGTGTCAAGTTATAGGATTAGTAAATCCTACTAATATTACAAATGTGAAACTTTCACGCATCAATTACTGATTAGATTTAGATGAAATTTTACAGTCATATAGCTCATACATCTGAATAACAAATAGGTTACGATTTAAACTCAGAAACTATTGGCTTGAATTGATAAATGTTTATGCTGGACAATCCTTTTATCGAGGAAGATTATATATATCATGCTACATAAAATAAAACGTAATACGCTGTATCCTGCATATACTTGTATCTGTGGACCACGACTAGCGCTCAATATTAAAGTTTGTATTAGTAGTTAACTTATAAACAGTAATAAGTAAACTGCTAACAAAAAGACATCACAAAAACATTTTACTAATATTTAAATTTTCTGGTTGTGGTTTCGATCCCCACTTGAGGAAACGAAATATTTATTTTAATTTATATTTTCATTTCTTCGCTCTGGCAAAATGTGGCGTTGAGTTCCACCACTCAACACGCAATGCCTTCAGATTTCGGCAGAAAGTGGAGAATGGAGTATCTTAACACTAGGTTCCCTATGTCTACCCTGCTGTGTGCGGGATACAGCGTGAAGTTTTTTTTATTTATTTATATTTTCCGCTTATTAACAATCACTTGCGCCGTCAACCAAAATTTAACAGAGCAAATAATTTTGCGATTGATGATGATTCATTAAAAGAATCACACAGCGACGGGGGCCGATGTGCTAATGTTGCAAAAATCAAAGTAATCGGAAAGGGGGATGATAAAAGACGCCTTCTTTCATTCTCTCAATTATTAAACGGTCGACGGTCTTCGGGGGCTTAGGAGTTGAAAAGTTTGTTTTTCTTAGAGAAAATATTAAGTACTCAATTAAAGATGTTCATCGTTTTCTTTAGTCGAGATATTTTATTTTTTTTTGCGATTTTTAAGTGGAAATATTATGTTATGATCAAACTTTTTTATGGGATTCAACTTTTTTTTAAGTGATCTGGTTAAAAAAAAATGCTTTAAAGATTATGATTAAATAAAAATTATATTATAACTTTTGTGGCGAAGAAAATTTCAAAGTAGCGTGTTTTCAAGCGCTTAAAATTATGAGGGACTTTAATAGTTATAAGTTCAGATTTCAATGAGACAAATGTTTTCATTTTACCTATCACTCATGGTGTCTTACGCCCAATATTAATAATCTATCTCCTACGTCAATCTTCGATTGTTCCATATATCTATCCAATCTAGAGATTGGATAGATATATGAACAATCGAAGATTGACGTAGGAGATAGATTATTAATATTGGACGTTAGTCAATATACAAAATTATCTGTATACAGACCCAAATAAGTCCACGGATTTTCCAGAAATGAGATAATGATAGTCCCAGAAAAGCCGAGAAGTTTGAGAGAACTAAAGTGATTTTGTTATTATATTATTGCCTCTTGTTTGTACTTCTACAAATATTCCATTAAATATGGAAATGGAAAAAATATGAAAGTTTTAAAAAGTTTTTCAGTAATAAAACCGTACTGCACGTAATAAACTACCTGTCAATACCTTTTTCCGCTTTCTAGTTTCTGTTTAGTGATTAATTTCTTCACTTTAGAATTGTTTTAAGAGAGTGCACTACCACATACAAATACAAAGTGAAGTGAAATTATAACTGTAGCTTATCCTAAACAATATAATTTAATTTGTATATGTTCCCCCTACGCTTATCCATATACTGTATTAATCTTTTTAATTCTAGCAGTTTTGTCTGAAACTTCTCGTTTAGTCCCTTATTAACAGAAGACATATAATTATATATACTTTATTGTATAAACAGATGAAAATTACCTATTACACCTTTTTGTAATAATACATTTTTTTTACATGGAAAGTACGTCCGCATTTCCCAATAAGACACTTTTGTTACCCACTTTTAGCCGAATTCTGGAGTCATTGCGTGTTTAGTAGCGGTACTCACCGCCGTACTGGCTTCATTACCAGAGCGAGAAAAATAAAATATTAAATATTTCATTTCCCAGAGTGGAATCGAACCCACAAATTGTCGCATCCACATTCCACGCCATTGCGCCAAAAATAGCCGCAAAATAATATTCAAGCACACAACAAATATAACCAAATATCTATATATAAACATAAACTGGGGTCTTAAAATCAATATTCAGATCGAGAAACATAAGCTGAACAATTTAGTGCTGAAACACCTGCCGCCATTTTACGACTTGTTTCGTACAGTATCAGTAGCGTAGTGGGTGACAAAGTTATTTCTATAGTCTATGTAATATATTTTGAATATTACTATAAACTTTATAGACTAACAATAGTTGTAAAAGTAGTAAAAGCCGTTTTGTTGCTAAATGTCATTCATTTATAAAAAGTAAACACAACAGAAATTGGGTTTTCATTTTAAATCTATTTTTGTGAAAACTGAAGATTCAATCTTTATACTTTAGATAACATCTTTACCTTCATTAAGATTTAAAACGTTATATTAAATTAATGTCGTTTAAACGGACATGTTAAAATACAATATTTGCAAGAGAACGGAGCGGATAAAGATAAATCTTCCTCTTTAAAAAAATAAATAAATATTATAATTATAGTGTATATACATTTATGTTTTTAATTTTTTTTAACTTTTAAAGAGCAAGACGAACCTTTAGTCTATTTTCCCTTATACCTTCTCTTTTGACATGTGCGTTTCCCTACGTGACCAATGTATGAATTTATGATCATCACTTTTCATCAGGCTATATATTTTTATATACAAAAAACCCTACAAACCTAAAACTAGATACTAAACGACTATTTCAATTTGACACTAAAGAAGAAAAAAAATAGATTTTCTATCTTACTTGTTAAAGTCCACGCTGACAAATGAGACGACTAGTAACAACAT
The DNA here is from genome assembly GCA_018249695.1 of Heliconius erato demophoon. NCBI lineage: Eukaryota > Metazoa > Arthropoda > Insecta > Lepidoptera > Nymphalidae > Heliconius > Heliconius erato. The sequence continues at coordinate 15,953 of DWQW01004723.1, read as the reverse complement.
AAAGCTATAAAGTATTTCTGTCAATTACTATAAACGTTAACCATTTACCACGTAACTAAGCGAACGACGTTACTTAATTTTAATAGGGCAATAACGATTTGGCGACAAACAAGCGGATCTAGAGATAAATCTGCAGCATCCCGCTCATCCCAATACAACGCAAGGTATTAATTCTTAAATAATTAAAGAAACGATTAAACCAACCCCTATTTGAAATCCAAAATTGTTACCTTGCGAAACAGGGCTGTCTCCAGCAATAAACTTTGCTCAGGAATTTCATTAGTTTCGTTCAATAAATTAAGAGGTTATGCTCGCGTGTGTCAGCCCTGCAATTACCTCGTCGGAGGTGTAATGAAGAGCCCTGTTAAGACGGCGGAGTTATAAATGTGATTGGATGAATTTTAACTTTTATATATTAAATGTTTTAAATTTTAGTGTTTTATATTATATTAAAAATATATATTTTTTTAAATCTCTTTACATGTATTTCTTAAATGAATGTTATTACCGTATACTCGTACATACATACATATTTAGAAAAAGAATTGCGAACTAAGAATTTTGATCTAATGTGACTTTTTTACCAGTGAGAGGCCAGTCGTGGTGTAGGGGCACAAAGTGTGACTGTAAACCGACTGATTGTGGGTTCGATCCCCACTCAGTAAATAAAAGATTTACTTAAATGTATATTTCCATTTCTTCGCTCTGGTGTCAAGGACAAGCGCGGCGTTGAGTTCTGCCACTCAACACGCAGTCCTCCAGAATGCGGCAGAAAGGAAGTACTCAGATAATTACATAATTTTTCTATAAAAAACTAATATAACATTACGTTATAAGCAATTAGCTTTTACCATGTGGCTTTGCCTGTGGCCAAATGAAAGTAAATAAAAGAAGTGCCCAAAGTAACTCTGACCGCAAGTACAGAGGGTTACTTTGGCTTAACATACGCTCTAGCTTTTTCCGGTAATCTGACTTCAAAAAAATCACCACCGAAAAAAAACAATCAAAACTAGTAATTACTGAGATTAGTGCCACTAACCAAATAAATACTTTAGGTTTATAAAATGACCAAAGATATAAAAAACACAAACCAAAATATCTAATAAAAAAACCAAAAAAAAAATCTTAAACAAGTAAAAAGTAAAAGTTTCTTAAACAAAATCGAATATAAGCACTAAAATTAAGGGCAACGGGCGCTTACACAACTTTATTCTTAGTAAAAAAACAGTAACGAGCTATACAGCTGTCATAACACTCCCGCTAAATGTTCAATTTCTATTTCGAAAGCAGTAAACGTAAAAGTAACGCACGCGGAAGATTTTGGGTGTAATTTTATAGTGTTTCTCAAGAGATCTAATTTACGTTCAGCTTTTTTCTTTGGATTAAGCCGTTTGAAATCATTATAGAAGATCTTATTTCAATGAAATTATTATTTCTATACCGATATTATAGAGCTGGAGTTTGTTTGGTTAAACGCGCTAATCTCAGGAACTGCTGGTTCCCTTTGAAAAATTGATTTTGGGTTGAATAGTTCATTTATTGAGGATGTACGAGTACACTGTAGCTCCGTTCCGAGTTATCTTGGCTATTACAATAACTATCTGGGGCAATATCTGTCATGTGATATACACAATGCTCTTATTTATTTTCATTATTATGATCATTTCATCTTATTGTTGAGGTCGTCGTGGCACAGAAGCACAAGCGTGTGATTATTGTGCGACGGTTGAGGGTTCAGGAGTTCCCACTCGGAGGAACGAATTATTATTTAATAATATTTTAATTTCTTCCCTCTGGTACTAAGCCAAAATTGCAGCGATGAATGGCCTCGAAAATTCAGCGAAAAGTGAGAAGCGGAGTGTCTTAACTGTAGGTTACCTTTGTCTACTGAAGCTGATGGTAAAATCTTACTGTTCTTAATATGTAACAGACACACTATTGTATAATCTATAAGGAAACAGCTTAATCACCATTAAAACGACGCTTTGTCCCATATTTTTTACTATCTCAAGTTATTTCATAATACTTGTCGCATTGTCGTGATTTAGAGGACAGGGTCGCGACGTTGGGAAAAAATTACAGTGACATCCTCATGATAAATTATAACGAGATATCGCCTCTAATTTCATACTTGGGATCCAATGACCGTGTTGTTCGTTCGTTTAATCTTTAACATAATTTATATATTTTTGATAACGATTAAATTACATATTATTTTTATAAATCTCTTCCGTTACTGAGTGACTTAGGGGTAACGCATAGACAAAATTATTGAACTTAGAAAGTTTAAATTTAGCATGTAAGTAGATTAGGAATGTCCATTAAACTTTTTTTTAGAATAGCGGAACTCAACGCCGTGTATATACAGACCACTAGTCATTGTTTACTTCTTATTTAAATGTTAATCGACTTACAACCAATCAAAGACATTCAAAATTTAATCCACACCACGATGGTTTCATAAACTTTTCATTTTCATAATACGTAGCGCCACAATGTCCCAACTTCGATGGCCCCGCACAGGAGTGACACCCAAATATTGTGTTGGAATTTATAGCGGCCGCGGTCAACCGACGCGACAGCTGACGTGCGGCGTTAGTTGTAGCGTGTGCGGCTTGATGGGAGATTTTAATAGATGTGTTAAATTAAATTACTGTAGGCTTTAGTTTAGGTTTTTTTTTAATTTGATTAATGTATGGTAGAAAAAACTGATTTTTATGTGAATAGTAAAGTAGTATTTAAATATTTTAGTATATAAAATTTAAGAAAACTTTGATGCCTGATTTTGAGTTCGTTTTACGGTGAGTTGTATACGGATGATATTTAATATTAATAAGGTTTAGAAATTAACAATCTTTATTTTTTGTCGTATACAAAAAAGGACTGCATTGCGTAACCAAAAATAAAAAAAATTAAGTCTACCACGATTATCATTATTGGATGTAATATTGAAAATATCAATAAAACATGCCTTACTTTAATAATATATTCCAATATAACTATATTAAAATTTAGTTTTAGCGAGTAGAATGCAAGAGAGATCTGAAAGGCTGTTGTGGGAGGCCCAAGGAGGCTTTAGACCTGGAAGTTTTATGTGCTTTTGTGGGCTTGGAAAAGGCGTTTGACAGAGTTGTAAGAGCGAAATTATGGGAGATACTACCCCGGTACAATGTGAGCGGACCCTTGCTGCAGGCTGTAAAGTCTCTTTACAGAGATCATTCAGCCTGCGTTTTACAGAAGAAGAATGAAGATGAATGCTGTGGAGATGCAATCTCTTCGTAGGATATGCGGAGTCAGCGTAGCTGATCAAATCCGCAATGAAGAGGTACACAGAATGGCAGGTACTAGCGAGCATGTCACGGTGAGAATTAAGAAGAACGTGCTCAGCTGGTTTGGGCACGTCGAACAAATGAGTGATGAAAGAATGGCAAAAAAGATTCATAATGGAAAAGTGAGCGGTAAGAGAGGTAGGGGGAGACCTCGGTTGACCTTCGAAAACACAATATCAAAGATACTGGAGGAAGGTTACGTAAAAAGCATGAGGATCCCCCGGAGGACATGTATGAAGAGGTTGATGACAGTGGACGAGGCGAAAGAAGTATATAGAGACCGTAGCGTTTGGCGCTCCGTTCTCTCTGACTACCCCGCTAGGGATAAAGCGTGAAGCTAAGTTAAGTTAAGTTATATTAAAATATTTAAAATTAAAATATATACAAAAAAGTAAGTATTTAATAATACAAAGTACTCTCTCTACAAATCAAACCCCACCTTACTCAAAACTGAGCAACTTGCAGCGAAATTGTCTATAGTATATAATTAAACAGCTGTGCCTTTTGAGGGGGACCGATGGAGTAGAGGAGATGAGGCAACTTACTGCGAGAGCCTTCTTTAATCATTATATTTGTACAGTATATACACTATAAAGGCGTTGTCTTATACTTCGCCAGTATTAAATGTCCATATTAGGGGTTTATTAATAGAAAATTGAGGTTTTTTTATCTTCACGCATATATGTAGCACGGTAGGCAGAGGGAACCTCGGAACCTAGTGTTAAGACACTCCGTTCACATTGTGACATATACGCATCGCACTTTCCGCCGAATTTTTGTAGGCATTGCGCGGAATTTGACGCCACGCTTTGCTTAATTACTAAAGCGAAGAAATGAAAATATTAAATATCCTCAAATGAGAATCGAACCCACAACCTGTCGCGTTTGTCCGCTCTAGCTCTGCACTATGTTAGAGTTCTTTTTATATGTTTTCTGAAATATAGATGTACCTGGATTTATATGTAGATATATTTAATATATATTTGAGATATACTCGAATATAGCTGAGTTTAGTCCGACCTCAAACACTTCTATCCAAAATAGAGTAACAGCTTCGATTATTGGGTCATGAAATTGGGGCGTACAATAAAATATGTAATTCCTACCCCCGGGTATTCCGATAGTAAATTGTAAACGTGCAATGTACGGGACCCGACGTGACGGCGAGAGTGTGTTACGCATATATATGAATTAATTATTACATATGGAATATTCTTTCTCTTGATATTTTATAATTTTTGGGTTGTTTGTTTTTTTTAAATGAAAATGTAATAATATGAAAAAGAAAATAAGGATATTTTTCTGATATAGGGGTATGTATACACGTGATGTATATACTGCCTGCGCAGAAATTAACGCCGCGTTTTGGCTTGCCAAAGGGAGACAATGAAAATGATTCATACTCACGAGTGGAAACTCACAACTTACAGTAAGACACTTTACAGTCGCGCGCAATGACTATTTCAATATGCTAAACAATAAAATTAAATATAGGAGCGTCCATGCATCGTTTTTGCTGCATTTGGTACGAAATTCGCGCGTAATTAAAGCCTAAAAAGTACTTTTCCATGAACCTACAGCTATGAAAGTTGACACGAAATGAAAGTATACAATATAAATAGAGGAACAACTCCGAAAAGTAATAATTTATGTTTATTAAATTATTAAAAACATTACAAACTATTATTTATAGTTACCATACAAAATGAGTACAAACTTAAGTTTGACAATTTTATTAACTGCGTAATAAAAAGGATATTTCTCGATCTACAAATATGTAAATTTGGGAGAATGTGTGTGAATTTACAATACAAATAAACAAATGTAAATTAATATATATCACAGATAATTATTCAATTCTGAAATTGGTACGAAACTCCCAGTGGACAAGACTGCCTCACACTTGACTGGTTTATCATTTTAAAATACGGACAAAAAATCCCATCAAACTTCAAAACCATGATTAAATTACCAGCGGTACCGTTTAAAGACGACAAACTTATCATTGCCTTTAAAGCAAACTACCCTCATACCTCATCTCTGACAGCATCTCTATCTCGATGAGATAAAAACTATTTTCTACACACTATTGCAAAAAGCGCTGAAAAGCGCTACCCACGCTGTTTACAGCACTAATTAATCTTTTACCAAGGCCCGGTACTCTAAACCAATTACGTTCCTAGCCGAAAACGCGCTGTTTTTCGACTACACCAAATTGCTTTACGCGGGCTTTGAAGTGTTAAACGCTTATTAAATTTCAAAACGGCAAAGGGAAGGTAGCATCTTCTCTCTATGTTATATGTTCAGAACAGAAACATTAATATGAGGGGGAAACTGTTTTTAATTTAACTTGTAAATTATATTAAAATTTATTTGTATTATTATTGGTAATACGGGACTGAGCCTGAGGCCAGTCGTAGCGCAGGGGCACAAATATGTTACAAGTTGTGAGTTTGATTCCCACTCGATGAAATTATATGTTTAATATTTTATTTTCTTGCTCTTGTAACGAGCCAAAGAGCACCGTTGAGTTCCACTACTCAACCCGCAATGCATTCAGGAAAGTTTGGAACAGAGTAACTTAACATTAGGTTCCCGGGCACTCTCTTCGTACCCTCCTATGTGTGAGATACAGCATGAAGCGAAAAAAAACATAGATAAGATATCTATGATTTTTAACGTGAAAGTTACGTTCTTTAACAAAATTCTTTAACGTTTAAAAGTGATTCGTTACCAAACATTTATTTTTTTAGTCTGAAAACGTAGGAGGCCGTCGTGGCGGAGTAGGACAAGCTCCAACTGTAAACCCGATTGTAGATCCGATCCCTACTCTGGGTAAGGATTCCATTTAAATAAATTACATTTCCATACTCTACTAGAAAAAGCGCGGCGTTAAGTTCCCCCATCTAACATTTAATATCCTGAAAACTTAACAAAAAGGGAGACCGAAGTATCATGTCGCTAAATCCCGTACTAAAAAATTAAGTTAACATACTAAAATATAAATATAATCAAAAATTTTCTGAATAAACTTCAACTCTTTCTAACAAAATCATTACCAACAATATATTCGTGAAAGCCTTACAAGGCGTAATCGGGCTTTAATCAAGGAGGCAGCACAAATTAATACAAAATTACCGTCGTTACCGGCCGGGCCCGGGTATGAATAAACAACTTAGAGGGCAAATAATTTTTAATTAAAACATACAATTAACATTGAATTCCTTTGTATACTTGTTTCTGTACAATCTCTGTTTATTATAATACTTTATGCTAGGAATTAACAGTTTAATTTTTTTTTTGGAGAGAAAAATCACTATTTTCTACTGTGGGGGTTTCGTATAGTACTATTATTTTTTCTCTACCTTTATACCTATTTAAGTAGAGAAAAAATAATATAAAAACTATTAGCAACATTTCGAAATAGTGTGTTAAATGGCGGAACTCAACGCCGTGTTTCCAAAGCTGTCTGCCAGTAATAATATAAATAAAAAAATATTTAAGTTTTAATTGCATAGATAATTTAGATTAATAATGATTGTAATGTATTCACTTACCTTTAAAATGATGAATCCTAAAATATCTGTAACAAAATAATCGTATGATAAATACCATTAGAAAATATATTTACAAGGCCGTCGTGGCACAGTGGCAGCGGCGTCGTGCTTTCAGCACAGCATCTGAATTTAAGCGCGACGGTTGTGGGTTCCATTCCCACTTGGGGGTATATCTAACATCCGCCGTTCCACACCACGATGCCTTAAGAATTCGCCAGCAAAATCAGGAACGGATTATCTTAATGGAGAATGTAACATCTCAACGTTAGCTTCTCATTTTCCCTCGACCTACCCTGCTATATGCGAGATACAAATAAATAAAATTATATAGTCAAACGCCGTACTACTAAACAACGACGGCCTCAAATTTTCTCATAAAGCTTACAATATTAAAACTGAAAAGCACTATTGTCTCAATACCATAGAAAATCTGCGCTATACGCGAAATATGTTTAAAAGCTCAGCTCAAGCCATACAGGATATAAGGATCTTGGGCGTTTAAAAGAATTCCCCAAGAGTCCCGAGACGCGGAGAGTGCGGGCTCATTATGACTTTTCATTTCATTTCTTTGAATACAGCAAGCACTTCGTTAACAGAGTACGTGGAGGTGGAATTTTTCATTAAAACGTGTATTGAATGGAACTGAGAGTAGTTGATTGAGATGTGATTGTCGAGCGTTAATTAAAGACTGGTGACTAGATTTTTTGAAATTTCTCGTCTTCTCAATTTTATTTACAGTGTCATGTTTGTGTAGGTGAGATATACGTGACTTTGCTTACAAAGACGCTCATTTCTAACCCAGTAACAAATCTACGCCCAATTTTCAAGAATTTAGTCTTAATAATAACTCCATTCCTCGAGAGGGGATCGAACCCACAACTGTTGCGCTTACAGGCTCCGTTCCTTGGCTCTCCTTGATTAGGTTAAACAAAGCTTAATGGCTAAAACTCCCTTAAAATCGCCGCAAAACCAATAAAACATGCGTGAGACATTTAAAACGAGAGTAATAACTAATTAAATATTGCTTAAAAAACGGATTCACAACTAAAGTGTGTAAAGAAAACGCATCTGTATTTTAAAATTTATATTAATATTTATACTAAAAATTATACTAAATGCCTTTTTATACAGGAAAGAGCATTTTATTAAAAAACATATTTTATAGATTATTTATGCCGTCAAATAAACAATAAATCGTGTAGATTAGACTAAAAAATAAATCGTGTAGATTATAAATTTATTCCTTAAATTAATATTGTTTATTTTTAAAATTATAATTTTTAATAATTTTAAAAATAAACAATATTAATTTAAGGAAAAAAATTATAAACTCCACGATTTATTTTTTAGTTTTGAAATAAAACATTTAATACATTTCTTCAGGACCGATTCCATCCATATCATTCCCGATCAAACCAATAGAAAATGTTAATGTAATAGAATGTATAAGAAAGCTAAATAAGAAAAGCTTCCAAAGCTCCCCAGCAGTCTCACGAACACCTAACCATTGTTACCTCTTGTAGACGGTTTTTTACCGTCACCGCCTGAGTTCAATGTATGGTGCAAGAAAAACTAGCTACTCATACATTTTATTTTATTAATATAATTATACATTTAATTAGATTTAATATACAAGTACGTATGAATTTACGGTGGCCGTCGTGGTGCAGCGAAAATTTTTGACTGTATACGCGACAGTTGTACGATCACTTTCTATTTGGAGGACTAATTATTTTCATTTCCATAGGCTTGTAATACGCCAAGGTGCGGTGCGGTGTCGAGTTCAGCCACTCAACATGCAATGTCTGTCAACGTCTCAAATTGGGTGAAACGAAACACTTATTATTTTTTAAGGTTCCCTGTGCTAAAAATATATGAACATTATTATAAATATAAATTGTTTCCGTAGCGTTTGGCGCTCCGTTCTCTCTGACTACCCCGCTAGGGATAAAGCGTGAAGTTAGTAGTAGTAGTAGTAGTAGTAGTAATAAATTGTTCAGTAATATTATATTATTGTTTTGATTTATAAGAATAGTTTCTTTTTTAAATATTTATCTTTAAACATTCTCTGAAACTTTAATTACAATTTGAAGTGATCTGGAGTTCAATACTCCATTCATTGTTCTACCCGCCGCATTTAGAAATGTACCGTTTTGACTGGTGAATAAAAGCATCGCACTTTGCCTTACCGGATTGGAGAATTAATAAACATACTCAAATAATTTAAGAATATAATGTTCCTCCCAAATAATATTTTATATCTCTAAATCTAAGCTTTTATATATTTATGTATGATTTTGAATCAAACAACCATCGATTGTGCCGTTTCGATGGCACTGTACAACAAATATCAGTATATTATACGAAGTTTTTGATATTTAGTTTTTTTAAACAAATTTTAAGCACCCTCCTGTGGCTTACACCACACGTCGTAGGCACCGCTCGTGATCTCTGAATAGTGAGATCCTTTGAATACTCGCCGGTGCAATTGACGATGGAATCGCTAAGCCTGCACGGGAGCACGCCTTAGACACGGTCTCCTTCAGTTTACTTAATCTACTATATTGATAGTATGAATATCCATTTATATTACGTTCTTATTTTCTATATTTTGATGTAGAATTTTAATGTTTTAATGCGATTTCGAACCTGTATCTACTTTATGGCACCTCATTTGGATGTTATTTATTACTGTTGTGGGTAGTTGAGTAATATTTTTTTAATAAAAAAAAAAACAAATAAATTAAACTATTTTAAATCAGTTAGCGTAGTGGAATATCACCTGTCACATGTATAGGTATCTGTAGATGTATGATAGAGGATATGATCCTACGTCGGAAAAATGAAATATTTTCATTTCCCCCGTGGTAAAGCAACGCCGTGGCGTTGAGTTTTGCCACTCCACACCACGTAATATCTCGAATTTAGGGGGAAAGCGAAGAACGGAGTATTTTAACATGTGTTGTGTTGTGTATTCCCTGCCTTTTATGTGCAAAATACAAGGTGAAACTCTTGCGCTATTTAACACTTTTGTAATAAGTATGTATGTGTATTTATTTGCAAAAAGGTTCACATTCAGTTAATATAGACTTAAATTTGCACACAGCAGGGTAGGCAGAGGGAACCTAGTGTTAAGACATTCCGTTCCCCACTTTCCGCCAATTTCTGGAGGCATTGCGTGTTGAGTGTCGGAAATCAACGCCGCGCTTACCCCTCGACACCAGGGCGAAATGAAAATATAAATGTAAATAAATATTTCATCGCCTCTAGCGGGGATCGAACCCACAACCAGTCGATTTACAGTCACACTTTGTGCCGCTGCGCCACGACTGGCCTCATGTTATAATTATAGTTTACGAATATTACGTAAATAAATTGAAAATACATTTTAATATCACGCAATATTTAAAAAAATGGGCAGAGAGTAGGGAACAGAGAGTCTTAATATTACATTCCCTCTGCCCTCCTCTATCCCGCATAGCAGGGTATGCTATGCGGGATGGAGCGTGAAGCTGCTTTAATCAAGTATTCATATATCTAGTAAGCATAGTGATAAATAATGCAGACAGGTGATCGGTTGGAGCGGGTGGAATCAATTAGAGGCGCACTCGTCGAGAGAGACAATAGTCGACGCTAGTTGTACGGATAGCAAGGGAGTACTTATAAGATTTTGTAATTTTAGCTTAAAAAATCGAAGATTTGTAGCCGGTCATTTTGCAGGAGCTCAAGCGTGGATCTGTAATCGCGACGCGAGGTTGTGGGTTCTATTCTCGTTCTCTAATCCACACTCTGCTTCGGTAACGAGATAAAAAAACGCGGAAGTGAGTTAAGTGAGTTCCGCCACTCAACACGCAATGGTTCAAGAATTTAGTGGAAAGTGGGGAACGGAAGTGTCTTAATGGGAACAGTATATCTTAACATTAGATTCCCAGGTTTTCTCTACCTAGCCTGCTATTCTTGTAACAGTGATGCTATAGAAAAAGAACCTAATATTTAAAAAAAAATGTTTTACATTCTATTCCGCTTGTAGTAGAGTAGATAGAAAGAGTTCTAGTGTCAAAAACTCCGATCTTTACTGTTTGCCGGAATTCGAGATATAACGTATTGATTGACAAAACCCAACGCTACACTTGACCTATAAAATATTATTAGTAATAGTAATAATAATCAGCTTTTGAATTCTGGAGGCATTGCATGCTGAGTGGCGGAACTCAACGCCACGGTTTGCCTCGACGCCAGAGCGAAGAAATGGAAATATAAATTTAAATAAATATTTAATTTTCTCGAGTGGGGATCGAACCCCACAACCAGTCGGGTTTACAGTCACACTTTGTGCCCCTGCACCACGAGTGGCCTCAATTATTCATAAAAAATGAAAACCATCAGTAATTTTCATTACATATAATAGTTAATTTATATTGTGGGTATACCTATTATTAATTTTAATTATTGAGACTAGTACAAGATAGGTTAAATAAAAATTTCACTAATGGAATAAGCCATAAGACAATCACTTTCAAATCATCAATTTAGAAATACCAGTCCTACATGAAACTACTGTTTACTCAGAGGATATTTCCATTGCTAAGATCCGGTGAGAAAGTTAATATCTGCTTTTTGAAAATACGTATAATATATTTAAGTTAATAGTAAGTACTAGCTTTCCAAAGCCGCGTTTTGTCCATATACCTCTATGTGGAAATCAAACCCACAATCGTCGATGAGCCAATATGTACAGATCTCACCAAATAATGAGGAAAACATATTTAGTCTTCTTAATGATAGAATTAGAAAGACATATAAGCAGTATATACTGAAAAAGTTAGCTTTCAGATAAAACTAAATGCTATGTGAACTTCGCCTATACTACGAGTATATGTATGTAGTTGATATATGACGTTCATATATACCTACTATAAAAACAAACTAAAATATACACAGATGAAAATCAACAACATATTTCATGAAAACATATTTTTCTTGCTATCCCTATTAAGGTGAGAACAGACTCGCGAATACTCAACCATCGCCGCGCCGGAGCGATGAGCCGCAGGTGGCGCTATAACAATATGAGACGCCGTAGATTGTACCCCGCTTTGTATTCGAAGCGGTAGTACATGTATTAGTAAACACCAAATAACTAGAGATTGTGAAATATTTGTGGAGCGTGCTTTTGATATTTCAATGTACATACTTCGATATTAAAGTTTAAGTTTTTAGATGTGTGTATGCTGTATATAAAACTCTTTCGTAACTACAGACATACCACGGATAGTCAAAACTATGCTGCGTAGTACGCTGATATTTAGCGTTTAGGTTCCTTGGGAAGTGTATGGGATTACTAGAGAAAATTTCTGGAAATTCTTATGAAAACGATAAATAATGGAATTTTACGTTTAATAGTTCACGTAAACAAAAAAAAATCAATTTCAAATTAATTTACTCTGTAGGAATACAGAATACATTAATTTGAAATTGTTTTTTTTTTTGTTTCACACATAGTAAGATTTGTAGAAAGAACCTGGAAATCTAATATTAAGACTCTCTGTATATGGTAGCGGAAGTCAGATCCGCACTGTCTCTTCTTACCAGAGAGATAAGATAAAACATTACACATTTTTCTGTTTGAAAATTGAATTCACAACCATTGCGAAATGATAGAAATAAAAAACACGCAAATCGCAGCACATTCTCACACAATCTTGACCGACTCATCAATAGATACTTTCCCGACCATAAAATAGTGAAGAATAAACACAAAAAAATAAAGCAAAATCTTATATTTTCTTACTAAACAGGCTTCCATTAAGCGATTTTAGTATTTTCTCGAACATTTACAAGATATATAAGTAAATAGTAGGGTTCTTAACAGCAGGGTAGCCAATTAGGCCGCGGTAAGACCGCCCGCAGAGCGACGCTATTATAGCTACAAATCGTTATTACAATCGATACCTCGTTACCGATGGTTTGGGGTTCGAATCTCATTATAGCGTTTTAAATTGCCAAATATTTTGTTTTGTGTGTATTGAAGATTTCGTCTCCGTTTGAGATTTGCAAGTGACGTTGCTTTGTAGATATAACTTTAAGTGACAGGATTTATGAGAAGTGTAAGTTGTTTATTATCATGTTTTTGTAATTTTTTAAGCTTCACACTGTATAGCGCATATAGCATGGTAAGTATAGAGAACCTAACGCTAAGATACTCCGTTTCCGCGGAACTCAGTGCCACGCCAAACTTAATACCAGAGCAGTTGAAATCGAACACGCAACCCTCACGATTGCAGTCAAACACTGTGCTCAATGGAACGGAATGAATTATATTTTCATTTTCTCGCTCTGGTAAACCCACAAAATGCGTCGTTGCATTCCACCACTTAACATAGGGCGACTCGTGAACTTTTAATGGTATAGAATATAATCATAGCTTTCAGCAATGAAACTTTTATTTTAGAACTGTATTGTAATAAAACTGACTGCAATAATAGTTTTAAAACCATATTTACACTAAAAATATTAGTTTTCCTTTCTTTCTACCGACATATGTATAAAACAATGTATAAAACAAATATCATCTTAGTACTTTTTTAGAAAACATAAAAAATTAAGGGATTTGAACTCACGCCTCTTGAAATACGTTGTAACAAGCGTATAATAATTTCGACGTATTGCGCTTTATAATAACGTATGGCTTAATAATCAGAGCTTTAGAACGGTTTGCAGTGCGCGAGTTGTAAAAATGTTAAAAATATTCTCTAAATACCCAACCAATACAAATAAGAAGTAAAATATTAATAAAATAAAAGTGAAGAATTAAAGATCCTTTAATCAAGCATAATTCAACACTAAACTGCAGATAATTTGATCGCTAAGCCCGCATTTCACACTCCAGTCGGCAATTACCCGTGATCTGTCTGATTAACACGCGTTGTCGGGACGTTACGGGCGGGGCGTGTTCGGTTTGAGTGTTAGCGATTTTAGTTATACTTTACGTATGCAGGTTCTGACTGTGAGCACGACGGTTGTGAGTTTGATTTTTATACGCGGGAATTCATTTTTAATTATATTCATTTTCATTCGATCTGGTAACAAGATAAAGCATAGCGTTGAGTTTCACATTGTAACTGGCATCCCACCCTCCACTCAATAAATTAAATAAAAAAATATTTTTATGTTAAACGGTTTTATTACAATAAAAATAATGTAGGTAATGTAATAAAAGCCAAAAAATAATTCAGTAAGTCCTAGCTACCAGATCGTACCAATCTTCTCATCAATCTGGGGTATTGATCAGACAAATGATAAAATCGTTAGGCGCGTAAAACTATCAAATATTAGCTCTAGATACGCAACGCCCAATGATTTTATTATCGACACAATACAAAATCTTGACTTGCTCTAAGTTGTAAAAGTAAATATCTACCTACCTACCTACACTGTCAAAACTATTCTGATTTTCAGAATGAGCTCTCTTCTACTAATCAAGCCCTTTCATTAGACACCTACATTGCGGTAGTTGTGTAAAATATGTAATCCGCCATTTTGTCGCGGCGGCCATCTTGAATTTGATTTTTTTATAGTGAACTCTATTCTACCAATAAAGTCCTTTCATTTGATACCCATAAAGAGGTTGTCGTGAAGTAATATGAATCCGCCATTTTGTATCGGCGGCCATTTTAGATTTTTCAGGCATATTATTTTTCTTTTATTGTATTGTCATCAATATTAAGATTGGGTACCAAATATCTGATCGATCTGGTGTCAGGAAGAGGGTAAAACTCCAGTTACTAAATTTGACCCAAACAAACAAATAAACTGACCCAGCTAAATAAAACCGTTTAATAAAATACTTAAATAAGCGCGAGACAACGTCGATCGCGGTATAACTATTAAAGGCCATAGCAATTTGCCTAGACAAGCATATTAGTACCAGCGAAGCCAAGCAGGAGTCAGTTATGACTCTAATATCAGCTATTAGTAAAACAGGGTCAATGAACTCCGCGACAAACGTACAAATAGTTTATAGTTAATAGTTTGTTACTGTCTAATATCTTCATAATAATTAATTAAATATATCCATTCACAGTAATATTTTTAATATTTACGAATATGTATAAACAATTAATAAATATAATTTACCAAACTTATATAACTTTAATTACACGATTCATACACACGCGTCTAACAAAGATGGCGACAAGCATTCTAAGTATTATTAAAAATGTAATTATGAACACCTCCTAAAACATCGTTATGTATTTATTTCCATTTACTAAATAAATAATATTTATCTCTGGATATTAACGGTATTATATGCATTAATACCACTCTTCTTTGTTTTAATAATAAGCTATTAAAAACTTACCGACGAAGTATTCCAAAACAAACAATTTTAAATACGTAGTAAGCACTTATCACTTATGTTCCCAGTCTCGAATACTTATATCACTATATTAAATGTACTAACTCACATGTTTTTTACATATAAGATGTAAATAAATATATATTAATTATAAATTAAAACTTCTCTAAACATTTTGAATAACTATCGTTCACCACGCGCGTCCGCCATCTCCCCGCGCTTTCTTTCCTTTTTCTTGACTTTGACGTTGATAGTAGCTTATTCAGCCAACATGATATTTTACAATAATTAAAATATTAATTATGTATTATTTATATTAAATTATAATACACAATGATTACTTATAATTATTTTATTATTTTTAATAAATATATTTTATATCTGCGTGTTTTACCACGCCACTTACTTACTTACGCCACTTTAATATTACTTGTGAACGGAACTCGTAATTAAAGAACGTTCAATTCTTTAAACTATTATTTATAAGATTGTATTCATCGTAAGCTATAAATTAAAAAAAAAAATTACGAATTATTATTTTTTTAATTAATTATATTATTTACCTACATATTTTAGTTCTGGTATTAGGTGGAGATCCCATCGTTTAAAACTGTAGGGATTAGATTTTCTAATGAAACTTATATTTAAGAATGATACATGATAGTAGAATAGATTACACTAGGGTTGCCCAAAAAAATCCTGCCGCAA
>DWQW01004722.1:0-19218 GCA_018249695.1 Heliconius erato demophoon | reverse complement strand
TTAATAAATAAATATATCTAAAATGGCAAAATATTTGACTTATCTATAAAATTGTATTTTTAAAACGTATTCAAAGTAGCGGGACAAGAAAAGACACAAAATGTACACTTTTTCTGATTATGACCCGAATACCGATCGCCTCTCAAATACAGATGGGATTGACAAAGAAATTCCCAACATTTTTTAACTTTAAGCAATTTCCACTTTTTTTAATGTCGGCAGAGGCGTATTTATTAGCTTATGCACTCGATTCGTCGTTTAGTGGTTTCGCGTCGGCTTAAATATTTTAAAAAAAATCCAACTCCCTATTTAGACTGGTCGTGGCGAAGTAAAACTGTAAACTCGGCAGGCTGCAGGTTCGATTCTCTCTCTAGGAAATAAAAAAATATATTTTCATTTCTTCGCTGTGGTAACAAGGTAAAGCGCAGCATTGAGTGACGCCACTCTTAATATATAATGGCTCTAGAATTCGGCGGAAAGTGACGAACAGAAGTCTCTTAATGGGAACGAAGTGTCTTAACAGGGAACCTGAGAAACTATTCTCAGGTTTCCTTTGCTTCCCTGCAAATATATATAATAAAAAAATATTTCATATTACGGCTTTTTCTTTGCTTTTTAGCAAAAAAACATATTGTCCTTTAAAAATATTTTTTTAACATCGTGACTTCGCTCATCAATTGGAATTAATGTTCTATAAAGCATATAATTATATTCTAATTTCATCATGGTTTCTAATGTCTATTTTCAATAAATTAAACATGAATATTTTTATGATCGTCATTCAAGTTATTAGAACGTATAATTACAATGATAAAAGCTTTAATGGCGTAGAAACTCATAAAACAAAAGCGTGCCCCTGTAAGCTGTGTAAGTGATTACAAAATGCAGATTTCTAATAGAAAGTATAAATAGTATGTATAATTGTAAAAACATATTATCTATACTGCATTATTAATTATTAATATTATAAAGGAAAGAGGCCGCCGTGGCGCAGGGATACAAGCGTGGGACTGTAAACACGACGTTTGTCCATTCGATTCCCACTCAAGTAATGAAATATGTAATACTTTTTAGTTTCACACTCTGGTGATGAGGTAAAGCGCAGCGTTAAATGTCACCACTTAAGACACAAGGCTTTAAGACTTCGTCAGAAAGTGGGAAACAGAAGTGTCCTAATAGAGAATGGCGTGTCTTAACACTAGTTTCCCATATTTTCGAGTGCCACTACAGTGCCTGATTGTAAACATGATGATCGTGCCTTGTCCAAAAGCAAAAATGATTATATTTATCTTCATTTCCACACTATGGTAAGACAAAACAGCCTTAAGTTCAGCCAATTTATCATTCAATACGCAATGTTTAAAATAAATGTGGAAAGCGTAAACATGAGTACCTTGGGATTAAAAAACTAGAGTGTACCTTGGTTATCTCGTCTACCATGTAATACGTTAAGAAAATATATTTACTGAATATTATATATATAGTCACACATTTATTTGTAAAGCCTATTAAAAATACTAAGGAGTAATTATCAATGCTCGTAAGAAAGTACATAGTTAAGTGTGATACCTAGAGAACATACTCCACTATTTTCGTAGATTATAACAGAATTAAGGCCACTCGTGGCGCAGGGGCACAAAGTGTGACTGTAAACCACCACCACCACCACCACAACAAACCACCTGTTTGGAGTTCGATCCCCATTCCAGGAAATAAAATATTTACTCACATTAATTCTTCGCTCTAGTGTCGAGACACACCGCGGCGCTGAGTTCTGCCACTCATCACGCAATGCCTCCAGAACTCGGCGGAAAATGGGGAACGGTGTGTCTTAACACTAGGTTCCCTCTGCCTACCCTGCTGTGTGCGGAATACAGCGTGAAGTTGATGAAAAAATAAAAAAAATAACAAAAAGGTATTAACAAAACAAACTCACCTTTTAACACCATACACGTAAGCTATTCCAATACATTCACAAAACGCTATAATCAATAATGGAAAATTCCCACTGTACATGTCGAAGAGTAAGAAAATATAACTGCCTGCGCCATGAGCGAAGCCCATAGACAATAAACAGCACATTAAGCACAGTCCTCCAGTCAAATATTCCTTTCGGAGATTGGGGAACAGCTTCATATCCACTATAGAAGTCACGACGCCTTCCAATGTTCCGAACTGGGAATCGATACCCAGGGTGAAAAGCATTAGGAAGAACAGGACGGACCAGAACTGAGCTCCTGGGAACTGGTTGATGGCTTCTGTGAATATTATGAAGGCTAAACCCGTGCCTGATGCGGTCTGAAAAAGAGAATTTATTGTTTTTATTATTGTTGTTTACCTACGTTATGTATGTGGCCAGTCGTGGCGCAACACTTGAGCGTGCGACTGTAAACGCGGCAGGTTATGGGTTCTATTCGCACTCGAAGAATTGATATTTAAAACTTTAAATATTTTCGTTTTCTCGCTTTGGTAACAAGGCAAAGCGCGTTGCGGTACTCGACTCAATCATTACAGTTATTTTACAAAGAAAATTATAAATCCTCACCCAAATCAATAATTTAACATTTAAGGCTGTTTTTGAAGCATTAAATTAATTTATTCACTGACATGAGCACATTTAACAGAATTTTAAAATTACAATGAGACTTACATAACATAGGTAAAAAGAACCTAATGTTACAAAATATATATATACGTATAACAAATAATTAGCTTTATGTGTATTTTATAAATATCAAATATCAACATTGGTCGTATTTTTTAATTCAAAACAATTAAAAATTCTTATAGAAATTACGATTATGTAGTAAAAAAATCATATTAGAAGTCATTATAGTTGTCAATCAATTCTGTTTATTAAATCAATAATCATGTAGTTTAAGCGGGTGAAGCCGCGGGCGGGCCGCTAGTTTATTAATATTTTGATTTCTTCGCTGTGGTAAAAAAAATAAAGCTTGAAGTTGAGCTACACCACTCAACACGCAATGCCTTGACAATTCAGCGAAAAGTGTGGAACGGAGTGTCTCATACTAGGTTTCCTCATCCTATCCTGCTATATGTGTGAATGAAAACGAAGTTAAAATATATATAAATAATACTATATTTTAAAAGAACCAACTAAATATTTAAGGGCATTTTCTAAATGGTAACACTACTGTAATCGATATTACCAATAAACGTTTGTATTACCACAAAACCTTGACCTTAATACTAAAGCGAGCTTTTATTTCACTCCAGCATAGAATTAAAGTCTATAAACTCTAAGTCTCGCTTTTAAGATAAATTTCAAATTCTCAATAAAATTGAAAAGTAACTTTTATTGTAGAACTGAAAAGTTATTTAATTTATAAAACTCTAATTAACACAATATTAGTTACGTCTTTATTATTAGTCATGACACACGATGGGACTCTCTGCCTTTAAGCACGACAGTTGTGGGTTCAATGCCCATTAGAGGAAAGGATTATATTAACGTTATTTTCCGTAATAGATTGCCGCCACTCAATAGGCAATGTCAAACATTTTGTGGGAAACGGGTAACAGTGCCTTAATTATAGGTTGTTGCCGCCTATCCTGCTATACGGAACGTTTCTATAATTTTTATTAAAATAATAATTATCCAGAATTTTTTCTACGATAGAAACAAAATACATATATATTGATAGTTGAGATTGCCTTGGGCTACTAATAAAACATACATTAAAAAAATAAGCTTGACGCTGTTTCCCGCATATGGGTAGGCAGAGGGAACCTAGTGTTAAGAAACTCCTGTTGCCACTTTCCGCCGAGTTCTGGACGTAATGCGTGTTGAGTGGCGGAACTCAACGCCGCGCTTTGCCTCGACACCAGAGCGAAGAAATGCAAATATAAATATAAATAAATACTTCATTACCCCGAGTGGGGATCGAACCCACAACCAGTCTATTTATAGTCACACTTTGTGCCACTGCGCCACGACTGGGCTCATATATTATTTGTTCACATTATTTAAAGTTCAATATAAAAAAGATCTTTAGTCACTTTGACAGTAAAGATATCAGTGACATATGTATGTACCTACGGGCTGCAATACAATGAAACAATCAAAAACCTTTTAGCTTAATACACAGAATATTAACGTATATTATACACATTATTAAACTTCCACTAAGGTCACCTAAATATTATATTAAATTATGTATATCAATTATGAATCAATTTAGGACCAGTTTAGTACTCTAGAAATCCATTCAAAATGTTTTTTATAGGTTCACGCTTTATTCCGCATCCATCAGGGTAAGCAGATAGAACTTAGTGTTGAAACCCTCTGAAGCTAAGTTGCGGAACTCAACACCGTAGTTTCATCGCTAAAGTAGGAAAAGAAAATATAATATGGCAATAAAATCGTGTTTACAGTAAGATGTCCCACTGTGCCACGATAGCCTCAAAAATGACTTGTTCCAAATATCTTCTTTTTGTTTGATCTAATTAGAAATAATGCGGCGTTAAGTTCCGCCATTTTGTCCTACTTAAAACGATAACTAGTCTATAGAATCATATTTCACCAAATCTACCCTACCGTCTAAAATAACTGAGACTCGCGAAAATATATTAATTAAAGTTTAATGATTGTATCTACAATAATTAATGTCGGGCAACATGAAACAAGCTTTATTTATTGTCTCAGATAAAATTAATGATATCTGTGATTTATTTAGTGATGATACATCAGAATAAATCAAAATAAATCAGCTTCACGCTGTATCCCGCACATTGCAGGGTAGGCAGAGGGGACTTACGAGGAGTGTTAAGACACTCCGTTCCCCACTTTCTGCCGAATTCTGGAGGCATTGCGTGTTGAGTGGTAGAACTCAACGTCGCGCTTGTCCTCGACACCAGAGCGAAGAAATGGAAATATAAATTTAAGTAAATATTTCATCTCCTCGAGTGGGGATCGAACCCACAACCAGTCGTTTTTACAGTCACACTTCGTGTATATCGAGTTTTATTAACTCGATATACACGAAGTCTGTAATCGAATCGAAGAATTATTTTTTTTTAGCTTCACCCTCCATTCCGCCTGTGTCAATATATGTAGAGAACCTGTGCGACACTGTGTTTTCCCCTTCATTTAAT
Organism: Heliconius erato demophoon; assembly: GCA_018249695.1. NCBI lineage: Eukaryota > Metazoa > Arthropoda > Insecta > Lepidoptera > Nymphalidae > Heliconius > Heliconius erato. The sequence continues at coordinate 14,103 of DWQW01004722.1, read as the reverse complement.
TTAATGTATCGAGTGGTGGAACTTAACGCCGCACTTATCTTACACTAGCGTTGAAATATTTAATTTCCCCGATTAGGAATTATTAATAACAACAACTTATTGGAAAGTGTTTTACGCCACGAAAGCCTCGTAAATCTATGTAACCAAATTAAAAAGCTGGTAATTGAAAGGCAGGTAAGTATCGGTGTGTAACACTTCAATATATTATCTTAATATTTTTATATATTAATTTGCATTATAAGGATGTATTTGAAACTTGAATAGAATCGATTATACGTTTAAAATACCACAAAAAAAAATTCACATGTAATAGTAGTAGTAGTAGTAGTAATAAGTAGTCACTACTTAAGTGGTTTTTTTTGTGGTATTAATAATATAATTACTGCATAATTAAGAAAATTGTATAATAGTTTTTCTGAAGTTTCCATTTCATTATTATATAAGACGAAAATAGATCTGAATAAGCATTTTATGATATTTAACATTAAACAAGCCGAAGCACTGGTGCAAGATTATATTAAAAACGTCTCAGCCATTCTAGAATTTTAAAACAAGAAATTCTTAATGAGCCTTTTATGTTGTTTCGGAATTTCACTTTTTATTTTTACTATTATAGTAATAAAAATTAACGAATAAGAAAAAGTATTCATAAGCGAGGTAAAATATTTTCGAGGCCGTCTTGGCGCAGGCAACTGTAAACACGACGGTTGTGGGTTCGATTCCTGCTCGAAGTAAGGGTAGGAAAGTGTCTTGTCGTGAATGTCTCAACACTAGCTCTCCAGGTTCCGTCTGCCTACTTTTGCTAAGTGCGTACAGCGTGAAGGTGAAAAAAAATCGTTTTCTCTATCCAATTACACAAAAGCATGGCTTAACTTTCTGAAATACAAGTTTATAAATTAAAGAGAAAATGGCCAAAAGTAAGCTAAGATCTTTGCTAGCCCTATATCACAGGACAGAGAGCGATAAACATTAACTCCGTGGAGCTAAAAACAAAACAAGAAATACAAATTAATCTGGCAATACTTACATTATCCAATTCCTTTTGTAAATCACATTCCGGCAAATTCGGCATTATTAAACTTGTTAAATTGCCATTCAAATCGATCGGAACTGCCTGTCCCGCTTCAGGAAACGTCATAGATTTGTAAGCTGGACCAAACAATTCCAACAGTGTTTCATTTCTAATTTCCAAACACTTTTCGTATACCATTGTTGCTTTAAAACCTATTATAGAAAATACAACAATCCCAGCGAACATGGACGTGAGGCAGTTAGTCATGGAAACCATTATAGCATCACGATAGCAATTATTATCCACAGGGTTGTAGGAACTGAAGGCGATAAGGCCGCCGAAGGCTAAGCCTAGTGAGAAAAATATTTGAGTGCCCGCCTCCAGCCAGACTACAGGGTCCATAATTCTATGCCATTTTGGAGTAAACAGATGGACCAGACCATCTCCCATGCCCTTCAAAGTTATTCCTCTAAAGAAGAAGATGACCAGCACAATGTATGGGAACGTGGCAGTAACGTATACAACTTTTCCTGAAGATGCGATACCCTTGATCATGCACATGTAGACTAGAATCCAGGCAATTATAAGAGCGAGAGCTATTTTGTAATTGAAGGTCTCTGGATGATTGATGTCTTCAGATATCTGTAGAGTTGTCCTATACCAGAAGTACTGAGTGGGGCTGCTTATCTGTAACAAAATTATTTATTGTTAATGAATGCTGTAAGGAAACTTACATTAACACATGAAATCAAAGTCCAATTTGCACTTTTTTTCTTATAACTCAACTCTCTTTTTTTCATCAAATTCAAATGTTGTTATTTCAAAAAAAATGCCGATGAAGTCCCTTACTGAGAAATATATTTTTCTAAAGGTTAATAGTTAAAACAACTCATGATTGCAAAATATATTGGAAAACTACTACTTTACTATTATTAAATTATCTAATGACGAACTCAGAAAGTACTGAAACCTTCAATGAAAAACTTATTAAAACAGTGATTTTAGAAAAAGAAAAAGCTAGCTTTACTTGATCTATTTTAAATGGGAATATTTTTTAACTGGATAAAAGAAAATGTAACAGTTTGAAAATTTATTAATTTGTATGAAAAGTAAGCAACGTATATTTTCACAAAATTTAAATATCTGTTTTTTTTTGACAATTTTGAGTTTCCTAGAAATACAGAAGTAGACGTCTTTTTCAGCATATTATTATTATATGTTAAATAGAGCTAATAAAACAATAGACGTGACAGGCTGTGGGTTGAATTCTCACTCGATGATATAAAATATATAATATTTTCATATCCTTGCTCTGGTAACGGGGCATAGTGCGGCGTAGAGTTCCGCCACTCAAAACGCAATGCCTCTAAAATTCGATAAGTGCCTACCCTGCTGTGTGCAGGATACAGCGTGAAGCCAATTTAATTTGATTTTTATATAAGAACATACATATATCCAATACCTATACGTAAACCATATCATACTATAGACTACTATAGATATACACTAGGTATTTATAAAATATGACGAACACACGTTCAACCAAACGACCCTTTCAGACAATTTAATTTAGATCCGCCAGAGCCAACCACATCGGAGCGCTTATGAATTATTACATTTTCCTTTATGAGAAACGTACATGGGTCATACTCAGAAAAGTGGACATTTTCAAATTCGTAACGTAACTGATGAGTAACAATACTGATAATGTTTGTTACGAAACTGATGTCATTAGGCATTATTCACATCAAAATAAGGATGTTATATGAATAAAAGTAGTTTTTTTTTATTTTTTTTTTTATTTAACAAATTGAAAATTTAAAGATTCAATCGTTGATTTAACAGATTATAAATGTAAGAAGAAAACATAACAAAGTGACAGTATCAACAATATAATAATGCTAGTTTGTAACGTAATAAACTTATATTTCTAGTTAGAGATCACAAAGTTAATGTTTAAATTAAGTATACTTTAAAAAATATCAAAATTTGAGTTGTTATCACTGGAATTACTATTTTTGTTAAATAAACATATATCGTGGGTAGGATCAATAATATGGAATAAGAAAGGTCCTGGAACTAAAATCATAATATCGTTGATTTTCTGGATGTAATTGAATATCCGAAAAGATAGTAACTTTGTGGGTTTTTATATCATCGGATGATACAGAGTTATTTTTTTTATTTACGTAGAGACTATTGTCACTTTCCGCATAGACAACATCTTCATTAGTTTCAGATATACACTGATAGTTTTCCGAAAAATAAACAACAATTATTTTGTTTGTTTTATTTAAATAAAATATTTATTAAAATAAAACAAACACTTAATATTGAAGCTTGCCAAAGGAAGTCGAAATACTACAGTGAAAACGGTTAAACCTTCTAAAAAAATAGTGGCTTTTCATAACGTAACCAAAAATAATATATATATATATATATATATATATATATATATATATATATATATATATATATATATTATTTTTGGTTACGTTATGAAAAGCCACTATTTTTTTTATGCTAGTAATATATTTTTTTTATATACATATCTTCCCTATACAAACATTGGTAACGTAATTGTGAACTAGGCTTCATATTTCCTCAGTTTCTTTACGTAACGAAATATAACGAAATTGAGAATAAAATCTGAGAAGTTCTAACTATTTTAAATATTTTCTCATAAACCACGTCCTGCATGTACAAACACTGAATGTATTTCTTGAGATTTTGTAAAAAGAAGCAAATAACATAAGCTAGAAAACGAAATAATAGTATAGTTAACAAAATAAAACTCCGTTTATAACCCTGAGATGTAATTTTACGCATTCATTAAAAAACTTTTGGATCTCTCGACTGCTGCGAAAACACTACTGGTTGTAGCTACGATAGCAATAACTTTTGCTATAATGTTGTCACAATAGATAGTAATAATAAATACCATAAAAAATAATTGCGTTCATAATTTAATTGTATGTTACTAACCCTGAGTAACGAAAAGACAATATTTTGGGACAAATTTCCTTAATTAATATATATTATTTATTAAATGATGTATCAATAAAAGTAGTTCTATTTGATATTATGAATATAGTAAAGTGATATAAACATAGCTGTAATCAACTAAAACCATAAACATTCGTAACAAACGACTTTTCAAAAAATAAAGTGATCGATGGGACACGAAAATTTGTATGGAAGCATTTTGAAAAGGTTTTTTGCGACTAACAAAAAATACTATTTTTAGCCCTAATACACTTAAAATAATACAAAAATGCTTAAATTAATAAATAAATATATCTAAAATGGCAAAATATTTGACTTATCTATAAAATTGAATTTTTAAAACGCATTCAAAGTAGCGGGACAAGAAAAGACACAAAATGTACACTTTTTCTGATTATGACCCACATGTGTTTTGTATTGTTACGCTGCTGTTCTATAATGTAAAAATCAGCTTCACGCTGTATCCCGCACACAGCAGGGTAGGTACAGGGACCCTAGTGTTAAGACACTCCGTTCCCCACTTTCTGCCGAAATCTGGAGGCATTGCATGTTGAGTGGCAGAACCCAACGCCCTGCTTTGCCTCGATACCAGAGCGATGAAATGGAAACATAAATTTAAGTAAATATTTCATCTCCTCGAGTAGGGATCGAACCCACAACCAGTCGGTTCTACAGTCACATTTTGTGCTTCTACGCCACGACTGGCCTCTCGTAATGTAAAAATGTCTAAAGTGATTAAGATTTTATATAAAAAAAAATATGTAAATTCACTTTTAATATCAAAATATTTGAGGCATTCGTGGCTTAGTGGGTCAGCGTCTGAATGTTATGTCACTCAGTGGAATGTATTATTTTCATTTTCTCGCTCAGGTAACAAAACAAAGTAAAAAATCATTGAGTTCCGCCACTCAATATGTAATTTCTTGAAAATAAGGCCGAAAATGGGGAATGGAGGGTATTTACATCAAGTACCATCTGCTAACCCTGCTATATACAGGATACAGTTTTATATCAAAACTAAACACCGCATTAAATGCGTTTTGTCTTCATAACAGACTGAGGAATGGCAATATTTCATTACCTTGAGTGAGAATCGAACCCATAATCGTCGCGATTACAGGCAGACGCTTTTAAGTAATTATCGTAAAATATTATCTTTACAATGAACGTCGATCAAACGATGTTAATGTTTCTCCTAATTATATGAAATCTATATTTTAACAAACATAAAAACATCCGCGTACTGCCTTTTACTGGCTGGAGCAAATATGAAATTATCGATTTGGTCAATAAGGTCATCCTTTCTCGACTTTTTTAATCTCGTACGTTTTTACAAAAGAATATTATATGAACTTTCGCCTCGCTATGAATTTGGATGGGCACTTTCTGTTACGGTTATTTTCTGAAATATTATGACAATTTTCATTGGAATATTATAATAATTAAAAAACTATATATTTTAAAATATTTTTTCGTTCACGAAGCTTCCGCTCTTTGCCACAGTGGGAACTTGGGAGTCTAATAATAATAATAATAATAACACTTTATTGCAATTGGTTTATAGTTGGATTATACATTTGATTTACACAGTACAATCAATATTCAACGGTGGCCTTATCGCTAAGAGCGATCTCTTACAGGTAACCCACAATACAGTATCTATAAAACAAGAACGCAGAACGGTGCAAAAGGTGTTGTGTTTTATGATTATAATTGTTAAATAAAAGAACATATTTTTTTACAAATATATATTTTTATAAGCTACACATTGAGTTTAGAGCAGCGGAACTTACCGCCGCGCTTTGCCTCGTTACCAGAGCGAGCAAATAAAAATATAAAATCTTTCATAGCCCGAACGCGAATCGAATTAACAACCGTCGCGTTTTTTTAAATACGTACGCCTGTGCCTACTAATATAATATCTAATGAAATTAGTGCCTACTAAAAAGATCAATTATTTTTTTCTCTTTGCAAAATTATTGTTTTTATAAAACAGCACAGCAAATTTACAGACAATACGAGCTGTGTAGCGGAAATCAACAGCGCGTCTTGTCTTCTTACCAGAGCGAGGAAATGAGAATAAGTAATTTAAACGAACCCTCAACCTAACTTTAGTATAAAAATGGCTGTGATGGAAAAGATTAGGTTGAAAAAGAAAGAATTTGTTTACAAGTAGTCTCCCAACTGTAATTTATATTTAATTCCCGGGCCTTCTTTATAAATCCTTTCCTTCCTCGTTTCCAATTCGTGCGATAAATAATAATCATAACAAAATATTTTAGATATAACAGAAAATTCGTAACAACAATAATTTAATTACAGTGCTGAGAGAGTTTTAAATAAAAAATAAACAATATTAAATAAAGAAGAGAGAGAGAGAGAGTTAAGATAAAAAGGCATCTACAATATAACTTAACGTGATTACTGATTATCGTAATCTATATAGAAATAATATGTGTACTAGCTTTCACTATTTCTATAGAGCTTTCAAATGTAATCCTAACGATCCTACGATAGAGGCGAAGGCTCACATAAACCTACGTTGAAAGTGAATCGTGGCTGTCTGGGAGCAAATTACTTTATATTTATACTTGAGACAGCGTTTCTAATGCGGGCTCGAAAATTTTAATATTATACTATGACAATTTCATAGGATAATTCACTATATATATAGCGAAAACATTCTTAATCTTGTCTCGTAGTCAGGGTTTGCCCTATATTAAATATACTTGATTAAAAACAATAGTTTTTTTTAGCTTCACGCTGTATCCCGCTTGTAGCAGGGTAAGCAGAGGGAGCCTATTGTTAAGACACTCCGCTTTCTACTTTCCACCGAATTCAGGAGGCATTGTGTGTTGAGTGGCGGAATTCGACATGTTAACACTAGCTTCCTAGGGTCCCTCTGCCCACCCTGCCATATGCAGGATTCAGCTCAAAACTGAAAAAAATATTACAATGTTGTAAAAATTACTAATGTTACCGTAGAAGAAGCCTGTTTTTAAGTCATAAATGTTTTAACATATTTGGGTTAAGGGGTCGTATTAAGGAACTCTATGTATTTTTCCTAAAGTCCAATAACAAAATTTATCAAAATCTTTAAAACGACGAAGAAAATCGTTTCGAATAAATATATTATTACATTTTTATTTTTGGCGCTAATTAAACAAGGCTAGACGCTAGTGGTGCGATGAGACATTCGTTAAAATTATTTTACTGTCTTTATTTTTATTATTGTCATTTCCTCGCCCCAGATCAAATACGTAATGCATCGAAAATTGGGCGACACGTTTAAAACGGTGAGTTCCCCTCGTCTACCCATCCTCAATCTACAATAGGTATGAATAATACTTGTAGGTTCGGCTCCACCTGCACCTAATAGTTCTGTGAAAATACCATACCTGTTTGGCACTGAAGCTTACCATTTATAATCTTAACATTTCACTTTAATGTGCTGATTTTAAACCATAATATTTCCATTTATCAGGGGCTAGTGAACAATTAAATTGTAATGATTAAATATTTTTAGAATATACAAAAAGTTGATCGTAGTGGGACTAGAACTTGCGTTTCGTGGAAATCGTCCGACCGCTCTGACAAAAGCCACCATGCGTTCTTATCAAGCTACGTGAAATTACTAATATTTATACGCTTGTTACAATTTATTTACATATGTCGATAGCCAATAGACGCAAATTCAAGAGTCGATACATTCAAATTTGAAAATATTTTTATGTTTTCTAAAAATATTATCCTATCCTTATTACCAATAGAATAAGACTGTCGAATGGCATGGGGCAGGGGGCTGGTTCCCTCATGCCATTCGACTGTGACCGTAGACGCAACATGTTTTGGGTTAGATTCGCACTGGAGGAAATTAAATGTTTAATATTTTTACGAGGCAAACCGCGGCGTTGACTACCGCCATTCAATATGTAATGCCTTCAGAATTCGGTGGAATGTCTAAGGTATCTTGATGGGAATGAATTAGTGTTTTAACACTAGGTTCCCAGATTCCCTCCGTCTACCCTGCTATGAGCAGGATGCCTTGTGAAGCTAAAAGTAATTATTATAGAGTGGTAAAGAATTTGTACACAAATAATTTCATATTAAATAATTTATATGTAAGGTATCTAGCCACAGAGCGTCACTTGAATTCTAGTAGCGGCTTAAAAAGGTCAAAGTTGGTCTCTTAACAATATAACGTTGGTAGGTATTGTGTTTTGGATGAATGCCAACTTTAAAACGAGCAGTTTTACAATTTCAATACATATTTATAAACATTGACAACAAAAGATATTTACTTTTTAAATATATTAAACTATGTATATCTTTACTAATATAATAAAGTTTTAGAGTTTATTCATTGAAAGCTCTAGTCTCAGGGACTATTGGTGTTTGAATTGAAAAAATATTTTCTTTATGGAGAAAGGCTATAAAATCCATAAAATCTAGATGTAACCCTCTGTACCTGCGGTCGGAGCTACCTCCCTGAGTGAGATTTCTCATAATGTCTCATAAATATTTTTTTGTTATTAAATCAGGTGGATAAAGCAATGGCAAAAAGCTAGTTATATCAAGAAAACTGGACAAGTGAGAGTCGAGCACTCCCACCGAGGGTTCCGTACAAAAATTGGAGGTCTCGAGCTTTTTTTGTAATACAAGATTAACTCAGTCAGAGCCCTTTAATCTGATACCTCACCTTAACCAAGGGCTTTAATACTATATTTTGCCCCCCTTTAAAGCTGTTATTTTCCTACATAAATCCTAAATTCAACCAAAAATATGGGTCTTTTGCGATAAAACTGCAATTTTTTTTAAGTATATGTAGAAATATTCTTTTTTTCAGAAAATCAATGGACCGTAGATCTGAGTGGTTGGTATGGTTTAAATTTCAACTCGATATGTCCAAGCATTCCTGAGCAAAAAGCTCTTAACAGACAGATTTTGTTGTCCGTCCACAACAAAGTGATCTTATAAAGGTTCCTTTTTTTTCCTTAAAAGTACGGGCCCCTAAAAATATATAAAATCCACCATAGCTTCATTTGAGCGTATCTAAGTCAATTGGCGGTTATAAATTTCAATCCCAAAAGAATATTCATAGCAGTAGATTAGGTTTTTATTATATTTTTAACTAGTAATTATCTTTAATCTTTTATAAACTTTTCTTTTATTTTGTTTTTAAAATAAATATCTTTTAAAAACATAATAATATTAGTAATGTCTTCAAACGCAGAGAGGAAACCAGAGAAATGGCCCGTCAAATAAACATCTACTACACAATATAGTATGTAACAACCGATAAAGTAATTTAAATCGCTGTTTCCTTACGATTTCCTCACTCAATGGCCTTATCGTTATTCGTTTTCCTTAAATTGCAATGGACAAGGCTATTGTTGTGACTATATATTGTATAAGATTCTCTACATCTTGACTTTATATCCTCTTATAGTATATCTATCCACATGATAGGCAGAATAAATCTAGTGTCAAGACACTCGGTTCTGCACTTTTCGCCTGCATTCGAAACATTGCGTTGAGTGGTGGAACTCAGCGCCGCTCATTGTCGTACAAGGGAAATAAAAAAAATCCCCGGTATGCATGTCGAATCCACGAATACTATAGAAAAGCGTTTAAACAAATTAACGTATAGGGAATTGAACACGCGTCTTATGTGAAGCGCTCTAACCACTAAGCCATACGCTAAGAACGTATCCAACGTCAAAATTATTTTTTAATTGCTATTTTAATTTTTAGAGTGAGAATTGTTTTTAATACTCTTAGAGTGTTCCACTCTAACACTCGTCGTTTGAAAAAAAAAATGTAAATGTCAAAGAAAGTTCAACATTCGTAAAAATAAATACTATTGAACTTTTTTTTTAATTTATATATCTTATAAAGAAATATATTTAAGCAAAGTTTGATATTTCTACAACTTTAAAGTTAAGTCGCAAGAAGAATATAAAATTGAGTTCTATAGGAAAGTTTGTTGGAAAAAGAAATATGTAAGAAATATAATTTTTATAACAAAAGATGCTAATAGTTGATTATTTATCATTGTACACGTTATACATTGCTTGAGGCCAGAGGCATAAGAGTGCGACTGTAAACGTAATTGGATATGGGTACGATACCCACTCGAAGAAATTAAATATTTGATATTTTCATTTCCTCGCTTTGGTAATGAGGGAAAGCGCGGCGTTAAGTGCTGCTACATAATGCAATGCCGCTAGAATTCGGCGAAAAGTGAACTGAAAAGAAAGAAGAAGTGAAAAGTCTTGACAAAAGGCCCCCTAGTTCCTTCTGCTCCCCTTTTTTGATGGGCAAAAGGAATCTGAGAATCGGTGTGAAAGCGAGATACAGCATGAAGCTAAAAAAATTATAATAATAAAATGTGGATTTTTGAAAAAATATATTTTATATTTGGGATACAGAACAAAATCTACACGAAACGCATAATAGCCCCAAAGGGATTGTATGGAGTAAATATGTATATAAGTTATGCTCTGTACGTAGGCTGGGGCTTAATACCCACAGCCTACTCCGCAAGGGATGATACGTGAAGATAGAATATTTGAGGTCAGTCATGGCGGACAGGCATAAGTGAGCAACTGTAAACGGGATAGGTTGTGGGTTCGGTTCCTTCTCGAGACAATAAAAATAATATTTTCATTTGCTCGCTCTGGTAAAAGATCGACCTTGAATTCCGCTACCACCACCACGTAACGCACGTTTACGCATTTGTGAAATATATATACCTACTAAAGTAATGACATACGTGGCAATGCAATTTTTTCGCTTCACACTATCCTACACATAACAGGGTAGGCAGAGGGAACCTGGTAACCTAGAGTTAAGATGCTCCGTTCCCATCAAGACACTTCCATTCCCCACTTTCCGACGAATTAAAAATACATTGAAGCCCGTACAAATACACAAAAATTGAAGCCCGTATTTATACACTTGTTGAGATCTTTTTCTTTCTTAAATTATATATCTACCTATGAATGAATGCTTCTCCAGATCGATCTCAGAATAGAGAGCGATTTATAAAAACGAGCCTAAGTATATAACAAAAACCGGAGAAGAGCGAGCCGGGCTCGACCACCGATTTTTCTGAAATTCAAGCTTATCTTAGCCAGAGACCATTCATCTGATTCCTAATTTGAACTAACTTTGGCTTTAATACCAAATTTTGCCCCTCTATTAAAGCCATTTTAAGAAAATGTAGAAATACATTTTTTCAGGAAATTATGGGGGCCGTAGGTTTGAGTATATGGTGTCAATTTCAACTCGACATCTCTAAGTGTGCTTGAGATAAAGCCTCTTGACAGACAGACAGACAAAGCGATCTTATAACGGTTCCTTTTTTCCTTAAAAGGTACGGAACCCTAATTATATACTAACTAAATTACATGAAAACGCTCTCATTTATTTCATAGAAAGGCAATATATGTGAAATCGATATTAGTTTAGTGAAGTGCAAAAAAGAATATTCAACACCATACTGAGAGACATCCCTGTAATTAATCTTTGCTGGAATAAGGGCGTCTTCACACGAACCGAGAATAATATACATTACGTTATTATATAAATTATCTTTTGTTTTAATAAGTTGTACGTAAAAAAGTATTTCCCACATAGACTGCTGTGCGGGATACACTGTGAATAGAACTCGTAACCATCGTTTTATGTCAGGCACCTCTTGGCCGTTGTGCTATGGTGTTATAATAAATAATTAAAAAAAAAAAATACCTTCACTCTGTATCCTGTATATAGCAAGGTAGGCAGAGGTTACTCAGTTTTAAGACACTACGCATCTCGTATTTTACGGGCGTTCGCGTTAGTGCCAGAGCGAAAGAATAAAAATATTAATTATTCTATATAGATATAATAACATATAGACGTCTGTATCATATTGTTTTCTTTACATCACATGATTAATAAGACTTTGAAAAGTTTATTATATGGATCCTAACCCTACTATGGGTTCTATGTGTTTTAAATAAAATCAATTAATTTCTCTAGTTTGTTTAGATAAAGTCTCACTTTGCCTTGTTTTTGCAAATCATTATTAAAAATATGCGTTGCGTAACGGCACAGCAACTGCTAAGCCGCATGGTTTTGAGTTTGACCTATTATTGTTGAGCAATGGACTCAACAATAATGTTATTTTGAACATGTTCCCGGAACACAAAACGCTAAACGTGTTCCGGAAAAGGGAGTAGATGGGGAAAGGAGAGAATGGATCCAAAACAATTTCGTTCCGACGATTCGTCTTAGTATTTTGGTGGTAGGTGGTAAGCACGGTCTGATGATGGAGCTGGAAGATGTCGAAGATACGAACTCGGTAATTAAGTAAATTAATTTCATCAAATTTGTGCTCGTATGATTCATCTTAACGTGTACTTTGATGCTTGTCGGTAACCAGGGTCTGATGATGAAGCTAGATGTTGTTATTTCAGGTGTTATAATGTTTTTTTTTAATTTGTTACCTCTATCAAAATGTATATCGCTTTTATTTATGAAAAAATTGAGTCTATGATAAAAACTCAAAAAAAAAACTCGCTCTGGTAGCAAAATAGAGCGCGGCGTTGAATACCGCCACTCAATACATCTTAATATTAGGCCTTTGCCTACCCTGCCGTATGCAGTATAAGCTGTGAAAAAATACATTTTTATACAATCCTTTAAGTTTTAAAATGGAATTCCAATAGGTTAAATATAACACTATTTTTATGAGCTCAAGTTACATTGAAGTTTACAATTTGCAGCTAAAGTTGTAGAACTAATATTGTGATTTTGTGATTCTCAATTTCCAAGACAAGCAAAGGATCGTCTTTAGCTATTCGAACCTTAACAACTTATTGTATTGTTATTTATTGGTATACAGTCTTTGATTCTTCGGGTAACATTGACAGTGGGAACTATGTAGTTTCGATATTTTTTCCGTATACAACACTATCGACTACTTTTCTTAAAAATATTTGAATTAATAAATATGACTTTTAATAAACTTAAGACTAAGCATAAGAAAAACGCAAATATAGAAGATAGAAGATAATGTAAATTTAACACAATAAATATTTAGCACGTTTGATATCAAACGTGCTAAATGATTAGATACCAGTAAGATTAATATAAAAAAGCCTGGGTTCTACCTAATATCATAAATTATGTAGAACCCAGGCTCTTTTGTACTAATTTTACTGGTATCTATCGTAGATACAGCATTATCATAATTATTTATTTTGAGTTCATGGGTCGGTTCTTTTTAGTTTTTATTTGCTTGTTAAAATAATTTTTACTTGTTTTCTTTTTAATTTGCCTAAAAGTTTTCTATTATACGTGTTTTTAAGTATTTTTTATGCTGACTAAAAATATATGGTATACAAATACCAAACGCTGAAACTAGACTGATTTTCCATTTTTTTATACATATAAGGCAAAACTGAGGAATTATTGTTTTATTGCATTAGTTACATCTATTATTTATTAAAAACATGAACCAATGCTGCATACATTAATAAGAAGAATAATTATGCCTACCTTTTTGTGAATGGATCTTTGTGTGTCAAAGTTAGCATTTTGATGAGGGTAACTTTGACAGAAGAGGGTAACTTTCTTCTATACTGATATATTTAAACAGTTTTATGTGAATATCTATGGGTAAAAAGTATTATGAGAGCACTAATATAAAAAAACACTCTTGATAGTTACCCTGATTGACTGTATTTATTTTGTATTTATATTCCCTTTCGTTGACGTAAGGTCAAGGTCGTGACAAGGTGTGATTGTAAATGCGACGGTTTTGGGCTCGATCCCTACTCGGGAAAAGAAAATTATCTTCATTTCTTCGCTCTGAGTTCCGCCAATCAGCGCGCAATGTCTGCAGAAAAGAAGGGAACGGAATGTCTTAACACTAGGTTCCCTCTACCTACTCTGCTGCCTGCAGGATGCAGCGTGAAGCTAAAAAAATGTAATTGCACAATAACAACACCAAATTGCATTATTTTTTAATTTTTAAAGTATTTTTTAGCTTCATTCTACATGAGGGAGGGAACCTAGGTCTTAGACTTAGCAAACTG
>DWQW01004721.1:0-19225 GCA_018249695.1 Heliconius erato demophoon | reverse complement strand
TTTCTTCGCTCTGGTGTCGAGGTTAAGCGCGGCGTTGAGTTCTGCCACTCAACACGCAATGCCTCCAGAATTCGGCAGAAAGTGGGGAACGGAGTGTCTTAACACTAGGTTCCCTCCGCCTACCCTGCTGTGTGCGGGATATAGCGTGAAGCTAATTTAATTTAATATTATATTAATAATTTCCTTAAGTATGGATCGAGCCCACAATCTGTCGCGGTTAGAGCCACACGCTTGTGCCCCGACTGCCCTCAAATAATTCAGATTATGAATTATCTAGTCTTAAATCTTTTCATTAGCTTTAATAACATACAAATTGTATCTTAAATTGTCTTAAAGTAGAAAAAATAAGCAAAAAGTTTATTTAATTCTTTTTAGCGTTTAGCGTTATATTGTGTATAGATATTATACTACAAAATATAAAAATATATATGCAGTAAAAGTCTATCCAATCCGTCTTATGAGAGCTTGGTAATGAGAAAAAATACAGTCACGTAAGTGGGAATCGAACTCACAACAGTCGCGCTTACGCTCAGGCCCAGAGCCAGTGCGTCATGACAGTCTCAAATAACTGTTAAATTATCATGAATTCAAACATAATATTTCAGGAATCCTAAACATTTTTCATATTTTATATTTTGCTTCAAATAGAAACATTCCACCGAGGGAAATATGCACTCTCGTGTCGTCTATTTTTGGATAAATGTTTTGTTTTATTTTACGGAAATAGAATGAAAAACTATATATGGAAAAATAATTCTTATATGGATATATAATTTAATTTCTTTAGAATTTGTAAGTTTTATGTTTTGTTTGAAATAAATGATTAGGCTAAAAATAACAAGAAATAGAAACTTTGCCTAGTAATAAAGTAAAACTGATTTTATTTCTAATCGTTAATCTGTGTGTACAGAGACGGACGGAGGTCAGACGGATTTGTAAGATTATTTTTTTAATATGTATTGACAGTCACTGACAGAGTCTATGTGGAATTTATGTAGTCCACCTTACTATGCATATATTTCTTCAGCTTCATGTAGTATGGTAGGCGAATAAAGCCTAGTATTAAGACACTTCGCTCCCCACTTTCCGCCGAATTCTGGAGGAACTGTGTGTTAAGTGGCGGAACACAACACCGCGTTTTGCCGATACCACAGCGAAGAAATGAAAATATTAAATATTTCATTTCCTCCAGTGGGAATCGAACTTACGACCTATGACTTTTAAAGACACATACATGCTTTGCGCCACGACCTGACCATAAACTATGTATAAAAAATAATAAAATGCTGCCTAAATAAAAGTTGTTGAGCATGTAGGCATGGTCCATGGACTACTAAAAATTAAAGATTTGAATCATCCGATGAAGAACCTTAATAGTTCAGATAACCTATAAGAAATTTTAAAGTATTACTTTAATAAAAGTTATAGACGATTTTTATTGATATAAAAAATTAAGAACCAGTAACATCTGATAAAAACTATATTGCCACAGCTTTGCTAAGTGAAATAATATAATGTAAAAAAAGTTGCAAAAATTTATGATAATAAAATATTCCAAAAACCACAGAGTAAATTAAAGTTTAAGGAATAATGAAACGACGCATATATAGAAAATAATAATATATAGAAAATTAAGACCGCCATGGTACAATAGCACAATGGTTGATTGTATACAGTGTAGTTGTTAATTCGATTTATGTTTGAAAGAATCAATATATTTAAATGTTATACTTGTTCTCCGCTCAAGTGACAAATAACGTGGTGTTTAATTGCGTGACTCAATACAAGCATTCTCCAAATTTTGTCAAATATAATTAGTATGTCATAAAGTTCACAGAATTGAAGTTTATATACCAAAACAAAAACGATACTTTAGCAATTCTAAAGAAATTCTACCTTTTTCCAGAAATAAATGTAACGGTAAGCGAAACGAAACTTTCATAACACCCAAAACGTTCACTGTATTGGCAATACATTTATTTTCTCTTATAGTTAGCGTAATAGGTTTTTCATTATTTATTTGCGGAGTTTCAGCATATTACGGACTCGTTTTGTTATTATTAATAACACATAATAATATTACATTATTATTATTATTAGCGGCGTTGAGTTCCGCCAATCATCACGCTCCAGAATTCAGGCGAAAAGTGTGATGCGGATAACGCTGTATCGTGCACACAGCAGGACAGGCTCCTTTCTGCCGAGTTTTTAGAGGCATTGCGTGTCGAGTGGCGGAACTGAACGCCGCAATAGCCTTGGTGCCAGAGTGAAGAATTGTAAATTTTAATAAATAATAATTTATTCCCTCGTGTGTACACCTCACACATTTATTATCATACATTATCGCACCTCGATTATAAATTATTGTATTATAAAAGAAGTACATAAGTATAAAAAATAATTAAAACAAACTATTGTGTACGTTTATATGACAAATTCTCTCTACTATTTTATTATAAACATCAGATAGTCTATTTTATTTATTTAAGTGGCGAGGAGTTCATATTGAAGACCACAGAGCAGTGTACGACCAGACTTTACGTATTATTTAAATTTTCCGTATTGAATTCCTGGGAGGTTCTACTCTCTGATATTTATTTATATAAAAATTATTACACTGTTCTCCTTGTTAACACCCATTTATCTCGTTAAAGTCTAGCTATTTAAACTTGTAGTAAAATCTGACAAATTGAATTTGACCTCTTGTAATATTTGTATTATGAAACCTTGC
Organism: Heliconius erato demophoon; assembly: GCA_018249695.1. Taxonomy (NCBI): domain Eukaryota; kingdom Metazoa; phylum Arthropoda; class Insecta; order Lepidoptera; family Nymphalidae; genus Heliconius; species Heliconius erato. Next base: position 16,494 of record DWQW01004721.1, on the reverse strand, counting down.
AGTTATAGCTCAGATAGCTGTACAATCATATGATATTGTCGAGAGGGAGCCAGAACCTCAATAGTCGAACTCTTCATAGGTTACAATTAAACCACTCAAATTTAGGCGTATATAATTTATATTTCCGAGCACATTCTATAGAATAGCGTGATTTTTTAGACTTATTATACCTATTATATTAGAATTTCTTTTTAGATCAAAGAAGTAAAATGAAATGTTGTAAAGCTAAATATTCTTGCGACTACAAACAGAATAATATACAAAAAAAAGTTGTACTGTACTCATACTGTGTACCGCATATACAGTAAATAAGGTTTTTTTTTCAGTTTTCGTAAACATTTTATTTTTTAATTCTTATAAATCACTATCACTATAGACTAGAATTTTTTGTCTAGTACAAAAGAATAATTTCCATATATGTACTAAAATTATTACAGTCTATTATTTCATTTCTCTGTGCCACGTCCCGTCGTTGTCGCTTTGGCTACGGGAGTTGACACCAAATGATTACAGTTTTATTTCTAGCGGCGACACTGGAAAAATATATATTTTTAAATTGCTTTTGCTTTATTCGAGATAATTATATCTAAATATTTAAATTACATTTAAAGTCGGAATTATCTTCTGAAACGACGAAAATAACTATAATATAATAAAATAATTATTTGAACGTTTAAATTGGGATGTCAACTAGTGTCTTTTAAAAAACCACCATTCAGCTGTAGATTTGTATCTTAAAAGTATCGAATCTGTACGTATAAAACTCTTCTGACAAACAGCACAATAAACCTGACATTTGATATATTATAGATTCCTAGGGTAGTGTATTAGAGGGATTTTCTAAATTATATTTTTTAGCTTTACGTATATCCAAGTTAGATAAACGGAACCTAGTGTAAAGACATTCTTTTATTTAGCTTTGTCCGCTAATTCTGGAGCCACCCTTTGCCTCATTATGAGACTTACGCAAATGAGATTAACGAATATTTCATTTCCTCGAGTAGGAATCGAACCCACAATCTGTCGCGCTTACCGTTGCACACTAGTGCCCCTGTGCCACGACTAGTCTTGTATAAATAAACAATGATGTGTATTAAATAACAAAACTATATCTAAAAATAGACTGATTTACATTTCTACATTGTTTACGACGCAATGGAGCGAATGAGCATTACGATAAGGTTCTAGAGAAATGTACAAAAGCTCAATTTCATAAGTGACTACTGTAGTTGCGTTATGTAAAATGCATTGTTTTGAGTCAGCAGGTTATCTATTTCTGCTATATGTTCTACATTCACCTCGTTTAATATTTTTTTATAAAATTGTTTTTATTAAAAAAAATGTTTACTAAAAATGCTGATTGTAGCACTTTTCGTTGGGATCGAGGGATATAGCGTGAAACAAAATTTAGAGCCTAAAGTTATTATAATAATCATATACTGTACATAGTCGTATATCTAATTAGCGTAGTTGAGTGATTAATATGTACAGGGTCAAGGGATTCGATCGACGACAGTTCAAAAGTGGTCTATGGGTAAGGGACTTCAGTATCTATCTATTTCACCACCATATACGAGGTGGTAGCGTCTCCGCTCCTTTTACGGGAACAGCGTATAGAGTAAAATATTTCAAACCCATACCTAAAAAAATAATTAAGATTCGTCAACAGTTTAGACGTAGGAATAATATAAAATATTCAAGAGTGAGTGATTGAATTACCTGTTCCTCAACATCAGCTACTTCCATGCCATTAGTCAGGCTATTCTTCAATGAGAAGGTGGTTTGAAGTATCAGAGCCAATATTGGTATGAAAGGCAGCAGGAGAAGCCTCCATAACTGGCAGTTTCTGCTGCGACACCAACGGCGCACTTTAAAGCAATTTGTGTTGTCCTCGGGCTTGAATTGATTTGAAGTTGCTGGGGAAAGAAAATATATCATATAAAATCATACATAAAAATCAAAATATTATTCACTATCGGCTCACCCACGGCTTCGCCCGCTTAAAATACATGATTATTGATTTAATAAGCAGAATTTATTTACAACTATAATGACTTCTAATATGATTTTTTTACGACATTATCGTCAAAGATTTTTTAATTGTTTTAAATAAAAAAATACGACCATTGTTGATATTTAATATGTATAAAATATACATAAAGCTAATTATTTATTACACGTATATATTTTTGTAACTTTATGTTATTTTTACCTATATACTCTGTTAAATGTGCTGTCAGTGAATAATTTAATTTACTCATTCAGAAACAGCCTTAAATGTTAAATTATTGATTTGAAGGATTCATAATATTCTTTGTAAAATAACTGTAACAATTGCATATTAACTCCTGTACAGTTTTAAAATTAATAACATATATTATATGAACGAATCAACCAAAAAATCTTTGTATTTACTTGATATTTCTTTCAAGATCGTTTTTTATATCTGTGTTGAATTAATTACGACTTCTTTCAAATGACGATAACTTTTTTTTTAAAGAACCGATTTTGATGAACTAAACTTTAGTATTTAAGTTGAGTTAAAACAAAGCAATTGGTGAAATTTTCAAGTAAATCAGTTCAGTACTTTCAAAGAAAAATGCGGACAAAAATATGTCGACAGACAGACAGACAGACAAGAAATTAAAAAAAAAACTTTTTGCTTTCTATTATTCTTTTTAAGTGTCCCTCTATCCATTTCAGTCAAAATTACTGAATGTACAGACAAAATATTTTTACTATCTTATTATATATATAGAGATAGAGATTAAAGATTTTAATTGTCATTGTCATATTCCGTCTCTGATAATTCAAAGCGCGACGTTAAGGTTCGCTATTTTACGCTGTTTTGAATACTCCTCCAGCTTACTACATAAAAAAACGTGATATATTTTTTTTTCCTCATTCAAATAGCCTCTTTTTATGTTAAAAAAATTAAAAATTAAATTAGCTTCACGCTGTATCCCGCACACAACAGGGTAGGCAGAGGGAACCCAGTGTAAAGACACTCCGTTCCCCACATCCCCATTTACCTCTTTTTATGTTAACTAACATAAAAAGAGGTAGATGGGTGGGAATGGTTAGAAAGTAAGTTCTTCTATGATGGAAGTTACGGCCGCGCTTTGGCTTGCCATAGAAGAAAAATAAAAATAATTCTGCCCCGGCGTCGGGATTGAACCCACAGCTATAGTTTTTAATGTCAAACTGTATCCGACTATGTCACAATAACCAATTGAGACTTAAGATAAAGCATAATACTTTAGAAAACTGCATTCTAAATTAGGATTTTACCTTTTGACATTTTAGTCTGTACAACCTACTATTAAAACTATTATCGAAACGTGGACACAGTTCCACCAGTAGAGGCACACGTGTATAAAATTATTCAAACAACGTGAAAATCTGAACTGAAACTTGCTTTAATACTTGCTGCATTGTGATTGAAATGTTGATGCTATATTTTGAAAATTTATATATATTTTACCTATATATAGGTACATAAATAAATAAATCACGCCGTATCCCGCACACAGCAGGGTAGGCAGAGGGAACCTAGTGTTAAGACACTCCGTTCCCGATTTTATGCCGAATTCTGAAGGCATTGCGTGTTTAGTGGCAGAATTCAACGCCGCGCTTTGCCTCGACACCAGAGCGAAGAAATGAAAACATAAATTTAAGTAAATATGTCATCTCCTCGGGTGGAGATCGAACCCACAACTAGTGGGTTTTACAGTCACACTTTGTGCCCCTGCACCACGACAGGCCTCATAAATAAATATTTTCAGGGGAAAATATGCTATACCTAATATAGGAGATTTTCCCCTTGCCAATGAGATTGCCTAACATGGCGCAAGGGCACAAGCGTGCGACAGTATATGCAACAGATTGTGTGTTCAATTCCCACTTTAGAAAATAAAATATTTAATATTTTCAGTTCCTCGCTCATGTAACAAGTCAAAACGGCGTTAAGTTCTGCATCTAATCATGCAATACCTTCAGAATTTGGCGAAAAGTGGGAAAAGAAAATGTCTTAATGGGAATGGAATGTCCTAAAACAAGATTCCTAGGTTACCTCTGCGTACCCCACTTTGTGCGTGATACAGCGTGAAGCTAAAAAAATTATGAGGGAGAAGCTACTTTAACTATCTGTCTGTAAGAACGATAAAATTATAATATTCAGTTTACTCAAAAATACAGTTTCGACTTCTGTTAGTCAACACGAAATATCTCGAAAATTGGAAGTGACATTGCCAGTAAAAGTGGAGACCGGAGTATCTTAACACTACTTAGGTTCACTCTAACAACCCTGTTCTTTGAGAGAAAGCGTAAATCTGCACATAACAATTTATTTGCAATAATTTTCACATTTTCTCTACATTTTGTTATAAAATCGAGGAAAAATTTGGCTACAGTATGTAGGCTACAACCGCGTACAATGGCGGCAGCAACGTTACCTAATATTAACAAACCTGTTAAAACTTTTAATAGTCTAGCTTTCAATCCATTTCAGGTCACGGGGTGAATTTGCCTAAACTGTGGTAAAATCATATTTTGAAATAAAAACAAGGAACGTTTTTTTCTTATTACTAAATGACGGCAGGGAAGATCGTCATAATCATCGACTTAACACTGTATCCTTTATATAGAAGAGTAGAGGTTAAATTCCAGCTGAGGTCCAAAACACATTCGTGTGAGGACGTAGTGGCACAGGGGCACTAATATGCAGCGCGACGGTTGTGGGTTTGATTTTCATTACACGTATAATGAAAATATATTTACTATTTTATGAAAATTAAAATTAATTGAATACAATAATACACTTTATTTAAATTTCTTAATAAGCATTGAAAACGAATTTCTATAGTATCTATCTATTTTTAACATTATTAAAGTGTTATTCCATACTTAGGAAAGAAAAATACTCATTTAGAAAACGTATAAAATTTTGAACGTAGCGGGACTCGAACCCGCGCCATACGTTCTCATCAAGCTACGTCGAAATTTTTATACGCTTGTTACAACTTATTTATGTTGTTAGCATCTCTGTATCTCGAGATCGTACTCGAGATCAACCTGAAATTAATTAAAAAATCAAGCTTCGTCATTACTTCATTTTGTATGAAAATCGCCGCGTATTCAAAACCTATAGGGTACTTCCCGTGGACCTACAATTATGAGATTTGGCAAAAAGTGAGAAATGGCAGTACAAATAATGAAAAAAGTGATAATTTATTGATATTTCATAGGAAAAAAAAATTACATTACATTTCCAGTTGGTATATAATTCTGAAGAGGGCACGGAGCCCTCGGTATAGGAATCCGGCTCGCATTTGACCGGTTGTTTTTTAACCTTCAATCTTAATATAAATTTACCTGAGATGATTCGAAATTTACTCAAAAACATGCTGTATACAATATTATTTTCCGCTCAGATATTTATATGATTACTTATAAATCTCATGCTATGGTAAAACAGAAAACGGCGTTAGGTTACGTGGTTAAAGGTCAGTGTGTATAGGCTATATTAGTTGGCCCTTATATCCCGCTTATAATAATAAGCAAGATATAAGGGAATATAATAAGTATTTACGTAAAAAGATCATATCCACGGTTCAAATAATACAGGAAGCACATTCAAAAATTATATATTCTCATAATACGACGCCATCCATGAAATATTTTTTACAAACAAGGTCTAAAAACGGTTTTTAGGTGTGTATTTCACAAAAGGTTAATTTGGAAAGATTAAACTTGTGATGAGAGTTTTATATATAAAATGTATTTGTAATTTGAAATGAAAACACGAAACAAGATTTTAAAATATTCGTTTTTATTCGTTTTTTAGTGTCCCCTTTTTCTCAAATAATAGCATAGCATGGCTAGTAACAAGACACTCAGTTCTCCGCTCTCCACGCAAATTGAAGACATTTCGTAACGAAATTGTACTTTTTCTACCTGGTGGAAAATATTAATAATTACTATTTTTAACTCAACACTCGCCCATTTTCAGCCTCCAGAACTCGGCAGAAAATGTTTTGTTGTTTTTTTTAAATTTTTTCCTATTCTTATTTGAACCCACAACCAACACGTTTGCGGACAAACGCTGTCTCATTGTGCCACGATGACTGTAATGTAAGTTGTTATAAATATTTTCATTTTTGATTACATAATGTAATGTAAGTGTTATATATTATATTTTACAAGAACAGAACATTTCTTATGTTCATTGCCTATTTCTTATTATGCAGGCAAAGCAAATTCAATTAATATTTTAAATAGAGATTTAACTTAAATAAATAATGTCTCAAATCCAAGTGTATAATTACGTGTATTATTATGAAGAGGACAGTAGAAAAGAATATAAAAAATAATCTTTTTAAGACCAAGCTTTGTAGATTTTATGAATGAAATGATTAAATAGTGTATGGTATTTTAAAAAATCAAGCCCTTTCGTTTGACACTTGTTGTGGCGACCATATTGGATTAACAACAGCATTATATGTAAATTTATTGGCATCAGAACTGAAGTCGTAAGCCAAATTTAACCTCAATCGGTCACTGGGAAGGGGTTCTTTTTTTTTATGGAAAAGACAAGGCAGACGAGCGTTCGGGTCACCTGATGGTAAGTGATTACCGCCGCCCACGACCCCGTGCAACACCATAGGAGCTGCAGGTGCGTTGCCTGCCCGTAAGGTGGGTTGGGTGCCGGAGCCCGGCATTACCTGATGCGAAACGCAGTGGCATAAAGTCGCTACTTCACGCCGGTTTTAAATGCCGGGGGTGGTAATGATCTGGTCGAGTCTGCCCATGCGTGTTGCCATTGCTGGCGACGTGACTCTACCACACGTACTTTAGTCGCCTCTTACGACACCACCAGTACCAGGATGATCCTATTCTAGGCCGGGATCACACGGTTCCTTGACCTTGCAAGATTTAACTTATATTAATACGGCAGGTGAAATAAGAGCTTATAATAAATTTGTTCAATGATTTATTTTTGTATCAATTAAAAATTATTAAATGGAGTTAAGTAACCAAAGTTAATTTTAGTCGAATATTGATGGGAGTGCTTTTAAATGTCAAATTTTTGATTGAATTTTTACTTAAATTGTTTAATTTGATCTGTTTTTTGAACAAGCAAACAACAAAAGATTGTAATTAATAAAGTTAAATTAAGTTACGATAACTAAAGTAGATATAAAGTTAAGGATATTGGATATCAATCATTCATAATAGAAGTATCATATTATATCTAATGACTCCATTGTGAAACAGTGCTACAGTGTGTAGCTGTACGCGTGATATGGGTTCAACTCTCACTAGTAGCAGGACGATGAGTGCCGAAAAATCTTCGAAGGAACGGAATTTAACACCGTAACTATTGCGTAGAGTATGTTGACTATATAGTATATACTGTATAGTATCATAAGGAAAAAGCAAAGGGCCACAAAGTTTGCTTATGAATGTGATAGGTTGTAGGTTCAATTCTCACTCGAGGACATGAAATATTTAATATTTTCATTTCTTCGCTCTGGTCTCGAGGCAAAGCGTGACGTTTAGTTCCGCCACTTAACACGCAATGCCTCCGGAATTCGGCGAAAATTGGCGAACGGATACATATTAGAAATCATAAAATCAAATCAGCTTCACGCTGTATCCCGCACACAGCAGGGTAGGCAGAGGGAACCTAGTATTAAGACACTCCGTTCCCCACTTGCTGCCGAATTCTGAAGGCATTGCGTGTTGAGTGGCAGAACTCAACGCCGCGCTTTGCCTCGACACCAGAGCGAAGAAATGAAAATATAAATGTAAATAAATATTGCTTGTCCTCGAGTGGGCATCGAACCCATAACCAGTCGATTTTACAGTCACACTTTATGCCCTTGCGCCATGACTGGCCTCTATATATATTGATAAGCAGGCAATATATATCTCAATCGTATATTCGATAGTTGCGCAAATAAAACCGATAAGGTCAAAGAACATTCGTTTCCGAACTCATCCATTTATTGAGAATTTATGTTTTAGTGAACCTTATGTGAAAATGTCATGACATTTAGAATTTATTTATAAATTCTGAAGATGAGATTCATAATTCACATTAAATTAATTTATTTTGAAATATAACTTAGTCATAAACAACTGGATTGAGTGATGAAAGAATGGCAAAAAAGATTTATGATAGTAAAGTGAGTGGTAAAAGAGATAGGGGGAGACCTCGGTTGACCTTCGAAAAGACCTTCGATGAAGGTCACGTAAAAAGCATGAGGACTCCCCGAAGGGCATGTATGAAGAGGTTGATGACAGTGAACGAGGCGAAAGAGGTATGAAGAGACCGTAGCGTTTGGCGCTCCGTTCTCTTTGACTATCCCGCTAGAGATAAAGCGTGAAGATAAGTTAAGTTAAGTTCATAAACAACTGAATTTGATATACAGGTGGCCAACGTAGTTTAAAATGTATAACGGGCATACGTAAATAAAACAATGTATTTGCTAGAAACTAACATATTAATCAAAATTAATATCTAGGTTATCAAAATATTATAAATTCAAATCAATGCAGGAGTAGGTACAAGCGTGTGGCTGTAAAGGCGACGGTTGTGGATTCGATTCCCACTCTAGGGAATAAAATATTTAATACTTTACATTTCCTCGCTCTAATAACGAGACAAAGTGCGGCGTTAAATTCCGTCACTCAATACGCAATGCCTCGAGAAGTCGGCAGAAAATGAGGAACGAATGTGTTAGTGGGAACGGAGTATCTTAACAGTAGGTTTTCAGGTTCCTTCTTATACCCAATATACAGGATACAGCCTAAAGTTTTATTATATCATATGTAATTTTTCAAAAAATATATAATGTAGCTAGCATATACATTGTTTTTTTTTACTTAACCAAATGAAAGAAACGATTTAAAATGAGCAATAAGTGTTATATGTATTTTCTTTTCTTTATTTATTTGTTTTGTTTACATCGTGACAGTATAGCGGAGTGAATCAAAACAGTTTAATCGACCGGTGCCCCGCCCCAAATAAATAACAGTGAATAATATCGTACAAACATTCTTTTCAAGGTTTTTAAGTGGATATTTAGTCTATTTTCTTTTTTAGCTTCCCACTGTATCCTCTATATACCCTACAGAGGTAGGCAGAGGGAAGTCAGTGCTATGACGCTCCTATTCCCTGCATTCTGGCCAATTATGTGTTTCGACATATTGTGTTGATTGGTGAAACTTACTACAGAAGCAAGAAAACAAGAGTCATCAATTCCCCTTAGTGGAAATTGAACCCACAACCGTCACGGACACAGACGGATCGAATAATATAAGACAAGCGAAATGTCATTATTTCTTTAATTTGAACATAAAAAGAATGGAATCTACAATCGTTAAGTATAAATAAACCTGTAAATACATACACTTCCACTGCGCCAAAGGGTTTCACAAACAATTTCATTATTTTGTTATGTAAATGTACAACTACAGTAATTCTCATAATGCTCTTCTTCCTTTGCCACATCCATTAGATGTGAAATTATAGTAAACAAGGGTGAATATGGAATAATTCAGAACAATCAAAATTACAAAACGGTTCATAAATTCATACTAAAAATAGAAATTAAAATTAAATCAAATCAGCTTCACGCTGTATCCCGCACACAGCAGGGTATGTAGAGGGAACCTAGTGTTAAGACACTCCGTTCCCCACTTTCTGCCGAATTCTGAAAGCATGGCGTGTTGAACTCAGCGCCGCGCTTAACCTCGACACCAGAGCGAAGAAATGGAAGTATAAATTTAAGTAAATATTTCATCTCCTCGAGTGGGGATCGAACCCACAACCAGTCCGTTTTACAGTCACACCTCGTGCCGCTGCACCACGACCGGCCTCACTCAAAAAATAGAAATATGACGAATATATAGATACAAATATAATGACTAAAGATTACTAGTACACGCAGTAACTCGAATTCAACCGAAAAATGAAGAATAGAGTGTCTTGACACTATTTTCTCCTTGCCGAAATTGTTACGCGGGGAACAGCGTGAAACTGTGATTAACGTTTATCTCTTCCTTGGTTAAGATTTACCCTACCGCAAAAATTACAGATTATTTTTGCGGTAGGGTAAATCTTAACCGCAATTACCAATACAAAATATTAACAACAAAACCACAAATATTATTTTGTATAAGTTGATTATAAAATGTTGATGCCATATTAATATATTTTCTTTTACGTTGTCTCTGAATCCCGCGAATACTGGGGTAGGTCGAGGGAACCTATTTTTAAGTCACTCTAGTATCCATATTCTACCCAATTTTCGGGATATTACATGTTGAGTAGCGGTTTAGTTCTTGCAATGGGAATAGAACATTTAAAAATTGTTTTCGACAATCTTGTAAAAGAAGCAACGATAACCACCTTATGTAACGTTGCATGCATTTTACTAAAAACAGCTGTTGGGTGCGAATTGACATAAAAATCGATTTTTTTAATAAGTAATTGCCATTGCTCGAAAAATTATAAAATCTTAGGCCGTAATGGGCAAGGTTCATAGAAGTTCTTTTATGGATATTATATTTGTTATTGTTGTAGTTTATAGATACAATACATTAATATTAACTGTTATATTAGCGTGGAGTCTTAAATATCAAAGATTTGTATAGTCTAAAAAAAGATTAAAAAAATAATTTTGTGCGCTTACCCAAATAAGAAACGGCCATAATCGTCTAATCCAAGTAGACGAAGTCGCAAGCGGGACACTATTATTTTATAATAAATAAGAATTTTATATTAATAAATTCAATTATTTTTATCTCGTTGAGCTCCACCACTCAATACATGACAAAAAGAATCATGAATTGAGTGGAATATACGGAACAGAGTGTCCTAACACCAGGTTCCCTCTACATACTCTACTATATGCGTGATAGAGCGTCAAGCAAAAGAAATGTCGCCTGGGTTAACTATACTGAATTTATCCAGCACCACACAATGGTTGTAAAATAACTGAAATATATACAGAATGAATTAAGAATCCCAACACTAGGTCATCTTTGCCTATTACCACTAAAATAATAAGAAAAAAGTAGTATTAAATTGACAATCGACCTTCAAGCAGGTGCGCGGTCATTTGTAACGGTAGCGGTCGCGCGTAACCTAAAATACTACTTAGACAAGGAAATTAAAAATGAGAATTATTAGAAAATCGACAATTTTTAAACTTAAATCGTTCTGTTTTATTTGAAACAGTTCATCACAAAATATTAGTATTTTTTTTACGGATAAAACGAGCACACGGGTCACCTGATAGTAAGCGATCATTGCCGTCTATGACCCCGTGTAACAACAGACGAGCTACAGGTGGGTTGTCGGCCTTTAAAGTGGATATAAACGATCATAATGGCGGCCAAGCTCACAAGCTGATTGGGGATATTATATAAATCAGCTACCTTTCATTGACAGGCTGAACCTCAAGATTAATTATATTGGCCCAAACCTCGTGACGTCTATCTATCAAGAGCCCTCAAGTTCCTAAAGATGTCCACTGGACGTGACGTATGCTCTCAACAAGGTTTACGATGGAATATTCTCAGCCTAACTGAAAATTCGCACCCTGAAAATATCTAGATTGACAGTTGCATCTATCTTTGCAAGACTCCCCAAGCACCATATACTTGGTCCACACACAGGTAGAGAAAGCGGAACTTATCTGCAAAGGATATGAGAGAGGAAACAGTTCATGCATACTCACCATCAATAAATCTCAGGGATTAACTATACTATATACTACTATACACTAGTCTGTAGTCATCAATCAGACAAAATCAATTAAGAGTGCCATACACGACAGCATATCACATACTGTCGTTGCGATCATCAGATACACAAATAAATGCATGTACTACACTGATGCTGAAAAAGACGCCGTCGGCAAGTTCATCAGTCGAGCCACTGAATCTCCAATCGCCGATATAATAGACTATAACTTAAAGATGGCTATCTTTCATAGAGACGAAGAGGCGATAAATAAATTAAGGAGAAACACGGAATATCCTCCAGAATAACAATAAGAAATTAAAACTTCAATATTTTTGCCGTGTAAAGGAGTATACTCGTACTGCTACATAAATAAAAAAAAATCAAAATCGCATAAAAACAAAAGGGTAAAAGAGCAGACAAGGGCGCGGACCACCAATGTCCGTGGTGTGTATATATGTATAATATTAAAAAAAAGTGGAGGTAGATACGCTATTTGAGTATTGACCTCCAGGATCGGAAATGGAGTGCTTGATAGCAGTCATTTAGTTCGCAGTTTCTGAAGTTCCTACGAAACTACCCGTGTGTGGAGTGGAGTACCACGTATCCGCATGGTGTATAGGAATAAAAAAAATCCTTTTAACCGACTTCTGTAAGAAAGGGATGTTATCAATTCGTCTGTATTTTCTTTTTTTTATGATTGTTACCTCAAAACGTTTAACTGGGTGAACCGATTTTGATATTTGTTTTTTATTTTTTAATTACGTTTTACATTAAATCAAATCAGCTTCACGTGTATTTCGCACACATCAGGGTAGGTAGAGGGAACCTAGTGCTAAGACACTCCGTTCCCCACTTTCTGCCGAATTCTGGCGGCCTTGTGTGTTGAGTGGCAGAACTCAACGCCGCGCTTTGCCTCGACACCAGAGCGAAGAAATAGAAATATAAATTTAAATAAATATTTCATCTCCTCGAGTAGGGATCGAACCCACAACCAGTCGATTTTACATTTTATTTACATTACATTTTTGACGTTTTACATTATGTTAAGTAAATTAACATATAAATTTATTTTTTACTTTTTATTTTATTGTTTGAAGTCAGTTTTTTTTTGTTAAAAAACAATATAATTTAAGATTAAATCAAACTATGTTCCTTTTATCGAATAAAAAAAATAATTCTAAATGTTTTTTTAATAATATAGTATAGCTTGACTACCAGAACTAACCAAAATTGCTTTATATAAGACTCCGCATTGCAACAGCTCTCGAATTCCAAAATGTACCGCAGTAAGGATATTTATAGAGCATCTTAATTTTCACGCTTTATTCCGCACAAGTACAGCAATGTTCGCAAAGAGAACCCTACTTTAAGACGCTAAGATTTTCGAGATATTATATGTTGAGTGACGAAACTAAACGCCACGTTGTCTCTACCAGAGCACATAATAAAAACAATTAAAATTTTGATTATATATTCCCTCATGTGAGTATTGAACCCAAAACCATCACGTTTATAGTTAACCGCTATCCACTACGCCACGACCGCTAAACCTTTTTATTTTAATATATGAATAAAATCTTATATACAAAAATGCCTTGAATAACAAGAATGATGGACGAAGATAACAAAAGCAATGTTAATAAAGCATCTCATTCAAACAGTCTTAAGTCTGTGTATTTCGGTTGTACAATCTTCTACCGCGTGTTGGCTCACAGTCGTTTTACTATAGAAATCCGAATTTAATTAAAATCCTAACATCAAAGACATTATCTATTTGTAAGTAAGTAGATAAAAATAGATGTATTCATAATAATTAAATGAATGAGAGGCCGTTGTGGCGCAGGTTCGATTCCTACTCGGGGGAAGTAATTATTATTTATTAATATTTTCATTTTTACGCTCTGGTACCAAGTAAAAAGCGCGGCGTTGAGTTCCGCTACACGAATCGCGTCGGAAATTCGGTGGAAAGTCCGGAACACAGTATATTAACACTGTGTTCCTACCCTAGTAACCTAATCAGCTATGCAAATATTCAAAAAAAAAATCACATCACAAATAACGCAGAAATTGATGGACAAGCATAAAAAAATATCGAATATAGAAATTTCTTTCTGAAAAAAGAAATCAGTTAGAAAATAAAAACAATATATTTACTTTTATTTTAAGCGCCTGCGGCCATTTGTTACATCGAAACAAATTGATACAAGAGAAAAATTGTCCTAATCGAAACTCGTAGGCGATTTGTTCTTATAAAAATGTAAAATAAAATATATGATTTTTTTTTTACCCTTTTTATCTTAGAAATACTAAGAAAGTTAAAATAGTTTCCTAAATACGCCATTCCCAGAAATATAATATTCAATATTATTCAGTGTTTAGGCCATCGTGGTGCAAGGGCAAAAACGTGTAAGCTCGACGGTTGTGGGTTCCGTGCCTTTTGGAGACCGTGAACCCCTTAGCCAAATAAACTCAGAACGAAACTACTATGAAATTACTGTGAGATATGATGCAATTCTGTACAGAATCATTATAATAGGCATACCTACATAAATAGTATAAAATTATAATACAAAATAAATAACGGAATTTTATCCAAGTATGAAATATATCTATAGTAATATATTAATGAGTAATATTTTATAAATAAAATATTAATAAATAATAATTCATTCCCACGAGTGGGGATCGAACCTACAACCGTCGCGTTACAGTCACACTTATGTGCACCTACGCCACGACGGTCTCTACAAAAATCATTAAAATATAAAATTATTCATAATAAAGATTAATCAATCAATCAATCAGTTTCATTTTTCAGTTGTATACCACACACAGCAGGGTAGGCAGAGGGAACCTAGTGTTAAGACACTCCGTTCCCCACTTTCTGCCGAATTCTGGAGGCATTGCGTGTTGATTGGCAGAATGGTAATAATGATTAAAAAAATATAAAAGATTAACATGAACTCCTATCATTAAAAACAACTTCATTAACAAATAAAATAATTAGTAAAGAAAAATGTACATACATATACATATATATACATGTACATACATAAATGTATTAAGGGTTTCCTATCGCAAAATAATTCCCATGTTCTGGCGACCTACCAAATGCATTTAAGTTATCAAAATGTTTTATTCAAAATTCCGCTCTGAACTGATGCAGAGCTAACGCTGTTAAGTGCCTTATGTAAGATGTGCCAGGTTGTGTACTCATATATGTAACACTAGCGGCCCACTCGCGGCTTCGCCCGCACACCGCCTATGTTTTTTAAAATACTGCATTTGTCAGCAAATTTATTCTATAATTTACATATTCAATTATTTTTACAATTTTGAGAAAGTGCAAGCACTACGTGGCTGTTTGAGAAAATGTCATTAGCGGCAAGGGCGCCCCCCGCGAGACTCGAGACTGGACTTGCGGTCGTAAACAGAACGTCGAATTATTTTATTATTACATTTTTTCGAAAAGTATCTATGTATAATTAAGTCCAAATTACATGCTATAAAAGCCAAAGATTATCTTTATAAAAATTCCTTTCGCTCGTAAGTTTCAATATCTTTGACAAATAAAAAAAATCTCTTATTGCTGCTTATTTATAAAAGATAGATTAAGGGTCCCGCGGACTTTATTAGACTTTAGAGCTTAAGACTGATTGATTCTGTAATACAATGTACTTACATAAGTATATGTAACTATTTCTGCAGCGAACGCGGCTAAAGTAATACGATGGCGTTCTTAGTTATTGTTTTAGTTATTTAAGGCCTGTAGGACTTCTGAGGAATATAGCTTTCATACAAAACAAAAAATAAGTAGGCGCGCACTGAAATAGGGTCTCTTACTTTTCGCAAAATTCTCGAGGCATTACGTGTTGAGTGGCAGAACTCAACGCCGCGCTTTGTCAAATTACCAGAGTGAGGAAATGAAAATATGGAATATTTCATTCCCCCTAGTAGGAATAGAACCCCCAATCGTCAAGTTTACAAATGCCCCTGCGCCACGACGGCCGCAACTCGCCATTGTGTTTCGATTACTATAAAACTAAAATATAAAATAAAACAAAATTCAATATCACCATTTTGTAATAAAATGCAATTTAATAGTGAATCAAGTCACATAGATATGAATTCTAACATGTCCCATGTATATGGAATTTCAATATGTTAGCCATATGCTAGCGTTGAGATGTAGCTTTTATTTATTTTAGCTTGACGTTACATCAAATTTATTTTATATTTCATCCAAAAGTCCTCTATTTGAGCAGAATGCTCAATATTTGATGGAACTTAACGCCGCCCTTTGTCTTGTTACCCGACCGAGGATATAAAAATAATTCATTCACTTTAGTCAAAATTTAATCTATAACCATCGCGTTAACAGTGATAGTCTTTTCCACTTCACGATACGATCTCAAGACGATCTCAAGACGCCGGGTTCGTATACTTCTGGAAACTTAAATCTTCTCGAATACTTTTCATCATATAGATAGAAGAAGATAGAAAACTACACACAAACAACACCAGTAGCTCAAGCACGAAAAACTATCGAAAAAGTATTCGTATCGTCATCGAGAGCAATTTGTATAGGAATTGAACAGCGCCCCTACCTTGCGTAAAGGGAACTAGCTCATGCCAGCACGAACCATTTTTTGTATCGTGTTACGTTCGACTATCGAGATACTCGAACGCAGTAAACAACAATTGGTAGCACGAAGGCCCGTTTTGACGTACGGTAT
>DWQW01004720.1:0-19225 GCA_018249695.1 Heliconius erato demophoon | reverse complement strand
CTAATAATATATGTTACCAATTTAAAAACTATACAGGAGCTAATATAATTTATTTTACAAAGAATATCGTGAGTACTTATCCAAACCAATTAATTAATAATTAAGGCTGTTTGTATATCTATATTTCGTAAATGAATAATCATGTAATTCAAGCGGGCAAAGCCGCGAGCAGGCCGCTAGTAATGAATATAAACCTGTCCGCGATTCTTAATTGTTATGCTGGCGTACATTTGTAGCAGGTGTACGAGAATGATAATATATATATATATATATATATATATATATATATATATATAATAATAAAATTGTAAGGCTTTTTTTGGGGGTATTTATCAATTTAAAAGAAACCAAAACAATGTTTTTTTTATTTTTTTCTGTTTGTCGATTTGTCTATTTGTTTGCGTGTAAGTGTACGCTTATCGCAGAGCCGGGTTTACCGACTGTAATGCTGTTTTCACTATTGTATTTTGATAAACTTTCCCTTGACATGTAGTGTTTGTTTTATTTCAATCGGTTCATTTTGAAAACTGCTGTGTAATAATCGTTAATAATCGTTTTATTTAATTGACTGAAACTTTATTTTGTAATGTATAGATAGATGTTGTCTTTGAAATTAGAAATGGCAATCTAACCTAGAGAGCAAATAAATAATTATGTAGTTTAAGCTACGCGTGGATCGCAAGTATATAATAAAAAAAAACAATTTGTTACATTTCCAACACGTAATAATTTGAAAACTGAACGATAAATATATTTTTGTTTCGTTTTCCAAATTAATTAGGGACACCAGACACGCAAGCTGGTCCCCTTGCCTTCAGGAATTCAGGTGGTTGGAAGGGAAAGTGGAATCGATCGACGTAACGCCAATGCCTGCACTTAGTACATAGATACGGGGGAGAGTGCGCGTCTTAACAATGACTTTAACCTTGACAAGACACATGTCGAAGTTTCATTTTAGTGAATCCTCAAACATACTTATACTTTAGTGATTTGTTTTCGTGATGGATTTATTATTATCTCAATTTTTTGGAGTAAGATTTTCAATTTTTATTTCCTACATTCTTATTGATATTAGATATTTCCGTTTTGGACTTTCTCAATATATTCTGTTGACCATTGTTACATAAAAGTGTTAATTGCAGTTATGAGTAGCATATGCTAGATATTTATTATGTGTGATTTATTTTATATATATAAAAGACGTGTTAGTTGCTTGGTAGTATGACAACTGTTACCTACTATACGTACATTGGATTGCTTTGCTATCCGTAAGAAATTGAATACGCATATCACCCACCAAAAGGACGGCCTACATAACCTTATATACACAAGTAAAATAGATACATTTTAAAAATCGCAAAATTCTAAAATCACGTTTTTGTTATATGAAGGCCGTAACTTTACCGTTAAGCAAACGTTAAGCGTTTCAACAATTATACCGAAATACACGAGTTTCCATTTAATTTTTTATTTTTAAATTTAAATAAAAAAAACATATCTTGCTATTTAATTTATGGAGTGCAGCAATTAGATAAAAACAACAAAAATATCGTTTTAAATGATGTTTCTTAAGTAAAAGCTACAATACTCACTCACTGAAGCCCAAAGATAAAGAAAATAAGAAGTTCAATAGAAAAAGCAATTCACTAATCTGTTTGTTAATCCAGTCTTGGCGGTTGGCTTGGTGGTCTTGGTGGTTTGGCATCCAGTTGAGCACAAAGTGGGACTGTAAACGAGAAAATTAAATATTTAATATTTATTTTTTCTGGTGTCGGCAAAACACGGCGTTGAGTTACGCCACTTAACACGCAATGCCTCCAGAATTCGGAGGAAAATGGGCAACAGAGTGTCTTAAGTTCTTAACACTAGGTTTTCTTTATCTACGAGATACAGTGTGACGCTAAAAAAAATAGGAATATGTATCTTTTGTTTCACTATAGACATTAAGTAACGTAACAATAATTCAATATTCAAATTCAACGGCACTTATTTCACCCTTGTTGTTTGGGCCCCTGTTAGGTAAGTTTGCTTTTAATCAGTGCAGAAGTGATAAGGCACCCCGATTCGACCCTTCTTTTATCTTCGAGGGGACTTCCTCAAACAATGAAAACGCGGAATCAGATCATTCAAGTGTACATGATAATGTGGTGTGGTTCTTTGAGAAACGTGTGGCTAGCGAATTTAGCAACAGATATAACGTAAAAAGTAAAAACGCCAAAGAAAATATTGAGAATAAATACTACGTGCAAAATTCTAATCTAAATTCGTATAAGCATTTAGTGAATTTTGCATGAGTTAGTTTACAAATACGAGACCGCCAATGGGATATTCTTGTGTGTAAATTACCCACTTTTTGAATTTAATGGTGAATTTTTATTTGCTACATTCATAAATTTAATTAACTAGTACGTTTTGTTGATTAAATTAAGTTGCTTAAGTTTTATTGGCAGATTAGACAGATATTAATGTCATTTTTTGTTTTATTACATTTTATATTTGCCATATAATAATAAAGTAATGTCATTAAAATACTTTAAATTAAACTGTATAAATTATACTGTCAATACAAATGTATATATAATAAACTATACAATAAGTACATATCGCTCTGAAACGACGAACGCGACGTCAGCAATGTCTCAAATTCGGGTGGAAAACGGAGTGTTTTGACATTAGGTTCTCTCTGTCTACGCAGCTATGCAAAAAGAAACTTGAAGCTGGGAAAAATACATTGTTTAGTTTCATTCCTTCGTATTAATATTTCCCTGGAAATCTATTAGGCCCGCTTCCCCGTTTTTCTGCCGGTCGTTGAACCCACCCCTTATCAAATTTAGGCAATTAAGCATAGGGTGTTCATATTCGTGTTATGGAATGAAAGTCGGCTGTGGGGGACTGTTCTCACTTTCTGCGGGGTGAATGCACTAGGGGACCTTGGGGACGCCTCCCTAGCCCTCCCTACGACCGCATCAAAGACAATCATTGAAGGCGACGGAAAATTATATATAGACGACTCAAACAATAAAAAAAATCATAAAGGAAGGAAAGCATGTTTGTAATTTAAATGTAATGCTTACTAGCGACTCATTCTCAGTTGCGCCCGATTGAACTACACAATTATTTATTTGCTTATCTGAATTACTTTCATGTTCTAATAACATTATCATTTTAAAGACATGAAATCTAAAGTTTTAGCTAATTTAATAAAACTGTTAATTTTAGATATAATAAAACTGGTAGATATTGTTATTTTATAGCAAATTTGTGGAACAAAATACCTTATAATACATTGTTAATTGAAATGTGTAAGACTAAATGTTAGAACTTTACCACAATACAAAAATGTACACGGCATTTTAATCGGTTAAGCCGTTACTGAGATGTGATAAACGCACAGACAAACAAATAAAAACAAACAGGCAAAAAAAATTACAATGATTGTTTTGGGTTCTATTACATTGATAAAGATATAATAGACATTCTCTTATATTATCCATGTTCAGACAGCGTTCAGTTCTCACACTATAATTATAAATAATGTAATTATATATATTTTATTCATAATCAGAAATTCAGAGACCAGTCGTGCCGTGCAGAGACACAAAGTATGACTGTAAAGGCGACAAGTTGTGGTTTCGATTCCCACTCAAAGAAAAGAAATATTTAACATTTTCATTTCTTTGCTCTGCTGTCGAGGCAAAGCGTGGCGTTGAGTTTCACGTTCACCACCCAATAGCCTCCAGAATTAAAGCTGAAAATGGGGAACGTGGGAACCTAGTGTTAAGATGGGATCTTAACACTAGGTTCCCTTTATCTTCACTGCTGTTTGACGCTAAGAAAATAATAAATAATTAAACAAGAGTTTGTAATTATTTTAATTCAATTACCAGGATGGCACGGTCAATATGGATAAAATGACAGAAGCACAAAAAACAGCATACTTAGAGGCACATGTAGCTGTTCAACAACATATGGCTCAAGCTGCTGCTGCTGCAAGACGTGAACAACATCAGCAGCAGCAGCAGCAACAACAACAACAGCAGCAGCAACAACAACAACAACAACAACAGCAACAACAGCAACAACAACAACAGCAACAACAACAACAACAACAGCAACAGCAACAACAGCAACAACAGCAGCAACAACAGCAACAACAACACCAACAACACCAACAACAGCAGCAGCAACAACAACAACAAGCAAATAGCGCCAATAATTCGTCACGTCACCACCAAGATATGCAAGTTAGTTTTCAAACATTCAAAATAAAAATTTATTATTATTTAGATATCATTTATATTTTGTATTTAATATAATAAAATTATAAATTTATTTTACCAGACTCAAAGTAATACACATCCCGGTCATCCTTCACCACCAACAGTTAGCTCTACTCAACATCATTATGCCTCGATTAATTCACCCATAAAAGTACCTCAAGTAAGCTCTAGCACCGGAGGACCAGATTCAACATTTACCGTCCCAGATGATGTAGGAATGGGTTTTGAAGGTGGAGTGCGTGTGTTACAGAGCTTAGGAAATTGGTAAAGTTATATCTATCAGATAATGCATATATCTAATGAATACGTTAATTGATTATTAAAGACAAATCATTACTTCCAGGTCACCTGAAGTAACAAATAATATCCCGAGGCCAAACCTAATACCATTTACAGAACCATATGCTGAAGGTGGGTCAATGCATCCAGGGACGCGGTTAAAAGCTCTCCAAGGGACTGCTATTAGAAAACATCCAGCGATTAAACCAACTAGTTCTACTAATGAAGGTAAAATCACAAATATATAATTGATTATCTCCCAAAAATAAAAAAGTAAAAATCTTACGTGCAGTATTTGTTATTAATAATTTATTTTTAGGCAATAAGGCATTTGAATGTACTGTTTGTGGCAAAGGCCTCGCACGGAAAGACAAATTAACTATACATATGAGGATACACACAGGTAAAATGAACATATATATTATTAAAATACTAAATTTGACATAAAAATATATTACTGTATTCCGCAAAAATCTTGAAATTTATTTATGTTTAAATTGGGCAGGTGAAAAGCCATATGTATGTGAAGTTTGTAATAAAGCTTTTGCAAGAAGAGATAAGCTTGTGCTACATATGAATAAATTAAAACATATAACGCCATCCAATATAGCACCTTTAGGAAAACGCACAATTACAATACCTCGTAAGTTTTTATTTAACGTTACAAATATATTTTTCAACAAAAATATTATTATTTGTGATTAAACCAATGACAATTACAGCTCTTAAATTAGACGATGTCAAGCCGCAACTCACGAAACAAGAAGATACAAAACCGAGCCAAGCTGAAATTGCAGCAGCAGCAGCACAACAACAACAGCAACAACAGCAGCAGCAACAGCAACAACATGCCCACCAGCAGCCTATTCAGGTCTGCCAGGTACCTGGACACAATTTTACGGTAAATCCCAATAAGAAATCAATGGCATGGAATATTGATGTCTAGAAGTTCTGTTTACAGCTGTTTTTTTACGTGGCATGCTACAATGCTTTTGATAGACAAATTACTGTAATTTATGTAAGTTTATTTTTATTATTTTAATTAGACTAACGACATAAATTGAATTAACTTTTTTTCTAGATATTTCTCTTTATTCCAAGCTATTCAATGCTTATTTAAGTGCATTGTTTACGGCCATGAATTATTATGCCAAAACTTAGTGTTTATGTCGCAAAACAAATTTTTGTACTCAACGAGTGACAAAATCACTCGATCTCAGTATAACGTAAATCTCAATTAAAACTAAATCAATATATTAATAATAAATCAAATAAACATTTGATATTATTTATTTTGAATTATGCTGAGTTTCGATATAATTTAGTTTAAATATGAAGACTAACGTGTTTGTTACATTTAATTATTATTAATTAATTCAGAAGCCAGTCGTGCCGCAGGGGCACAAAGTGTGACTGTAAAACCGATTGGTTATGAGTTCGATCCCCACTCGAGGAGATGAAATATTTACTTAAATTTATATTTCCATTTCTTCGCTTTAGTGTCGAGGCAAAAGCGCAGCGTTGAGTTCTGCCACACAACACGCAATGCCTCCTGAAGCTGATTTTGATATTAAGTGTAAAATTATTCAAAAGAAGTATGAGAAATTTCAGAGGTTAACGTCTATGTTCGATAATATTGTTTAATTCAGATTTGTGTATGGTAGCCGGAATTTTTTTCATAGCTAAGACATAACAGAGGGGATCTCTGTACCTGATTACTCTAAGGCAAATCCTTTCCTTTTACACAAAATTACAGAATCAAAACTTTTATTTCGCCACTCAAAATTCATGAATTCGGCAGTGCAAAAGAAATATTATTATTGATAGCCTTACCGAAATTTTCAGAACACGAATCTAGTGCATACAAATGCAGCGACAGCAGCTGTAGCGGCGGCTACGGCGGGCATGGTGGTGTCGTGGTCTTGCGAGCTGTGCGGGCGACTGTTCGCCACGAGGGACGAGTGGAGTGCACACGCGAAGTCTCATCTCCCGGATAACAAGCTACTGCAAGATAAAATGCAACAAGCTTCACAACATCAGGTTTGGTTTTAGTGGCACAAATAGTTAGCAAATAGTAATTTATTTATAATTTTAATATTTATATAAAAAATAGAAGTAACAAAATTAATAATTACTGATTTTTTTAACGTCATGACACGTAATTTATATACATCAAACAAAAGAATTAAAATACTCGTATATTGAAATATTTTTACAATGATATGATATAAGTCGTTTGCTAAAAGTAATAGTAACTAACGTGATTATTATTTTCAGCAACAAGAAAAAGTTCATTTAACAAACCAAGAAAAATTGCAACTTCTTCACCACCACAACCAAAATCAGCAAATATTGAACGGTCACGGGATATCCGCAGCGGCAGTATCTTCCGCTACGGTAGTGAACGAAGGGGGAGGAGGGGGTGCGTATTTCACACACGGGCACACACACTACGCTCCAGAAAGGCAACACACACACGCGCACCACTTGTGTCTAATGTGTAGACAGGAGTTCGCTGGAAAAGCGGAATTTATGTTCCACGTCAGGGGACATTTTGAAGGTAAAGTAAGCGACATAGCGGCCGCGGACGTCCTCGCTCGTTCACTTGTTGACAACTCAGGGTTGTGCACCTGAGCCACGCCAACGCCCATCGGCGCATTTCAGTCAGATATTTGCGGGAAGGGCTCTATCTTGCAAGATGACACAATTATGTTGAAATTTTGAGATACAAGTGACGTTTGTGTCGAACTCGTACAATTGTTGTCTGATTAAAACTGTAAAATAAATCCGTACACGGGTATTATGATGAGATTAAAATTATTATTTTTTTACAATATTTTGAATAAAACATTAATAAATACAAAAAGGTTTTTGACGAGCATTTTAATGTAAATTCAGTTCTTAATTTAATTTCTTTACATAAATTAAAAACATATATATACTATTTAATTTAAATAAGTGCCTATAACTTGTTCAAGTAATTCTGTTTATTTTACAATTTTAAAATACCTAACCTTTAATATTTTATAAATTAAAAAAAATCATCTATAACTGGTAAAAGCGACAATCTGAATGTATATAAATATAAAATAATTTAATTTCAAAATTACTTTATAACGGTCCAATTTGTACTATAGAATATAGACTCATAGTTGTATATAGCTTAATATAATAATTATAATTATTATATAATTCACAAATATTTTTATGCATAGAGACGCTAGTTACAAATTAATTAAATTTTGTATATTAATTTTGATTACTATAAACGCCGAAAATAAGTTACAATAATAATAAAAATAAAAGTCGACCAATCTCCGTCGTCCATTAGTCGTGATGGATCGATGAGAATGAATAAACTAATCATTTGAATTTCGCTACATTTATGAAACAACATTCTAATTTTATCAAAACATTATTAAGAATAAATTTTGTATTTGAATTTTATAGCAGACCATAAAATTAATAAAACATTCCATTTAGATAATTAGATATAAAATAGGTGATATACAAAAATATAAATATAATAATACGACAATTAAACATAAATTATAATTAGTAGGTATTTACGTATTAACTAATAATAAATAATCTAGAAACTGCCATTCGTGATTTCTTATAATATATTATTGTATAAACATATTATGTAATTTTTTTACTGTGTAAATATCTAGTCATACAAAATAAGCTATTAAGGCTTGCTAATGGATGAGTGAATCTAGTCATTTTCGTAGTGTAGTAAATAAGTATATTGACTTTTCAGAGGTCTTAAAACATATTATAAGGTACACATAAGCTATTTATTATTTTGTGTAATATTATTTGTTTTTACCAATTATTGATACATTTACGTGTATTATTTCGAAATACCTACCGAAATCTAGAATAAAAAAAATAAGTTTTAAATGACAAAAGGATTATGAGTCACTTTTATTTCATATTCAGAGCACAACGACAATTCATTATTTTTTTTATTTATCTAATTATTTTTTAAACTGCGCTCCAAGTTTACGTGTAGGTAAGGAGTTTGGAAAAAAAGGTTATAGTTTATAGTAATATAATATTCATATAGATTTCACAACAACTTGATAATATTTAAAAAAAATGAGTTAATATGAAACTTAACTTTATTAAAAAAAATAATAATAATTCTCACAGTTTTTAAAACACAAACTATTTTGTAAAAAACATTTATTTTTATTTTACGAAAAGTACATAATTCATTTGATTTCGTGTAATATGATTTTTATTATTTAATGTCATTTAATGGCGAATTAGGTTAAGAACTTAAAAAGTTTAGTAAGCTATTTACATAAATAACGCAGTTACACGGGAAAGAGATTTTTTCATTTATATTTATTTAAACATAAAATTTTGATGTATGCAATCTTCCATAGAATAATGGGTGGTATTTTTTTATAGGTAATGGTTTGGTTAACAAATTGTGATTTCGATGTTACTCTTTTGTATAATAAAAGATATCTTAACTCAAATTTATAAATTTATAGTGTCTTTCTAATATTTAAAAATTTAAAATACTTTATATGCAAAGATATACCTATATCCATATAAATAAGGTTCTGATGAGACCAAAATAACAAAACACTTTCTTGCTTGTATTTGACTAAATAAAATATCGATATACCAATTAATAAAACTGTTATCATAATCAAAATAATAGTTGTTAAATACAAAAATATTATTTATAACTGATTTGTAGCATCGAATTGACAATTTGACGGTTAGTTGTAAGGTAACTCCTACCTAATTCATGCTCACTTTTGAAATTTATAGTGAAAATAGCAGATAAAATATTTTTTATTTTAATTATTTACGTTCAAAAAATTTATTTATACACTGTTATTTTACAGTTTCCTACTGGTAGAAGTTCAATAAGAACATGGATGTTCAAAATAAAGTTTTGTAACGTTTTAAAACTTAAAATATTAAAATTGGTTATGTGAAATGATATTTTGGAGAGAATGAATTATGTAAGGGATTAGGTAGTTTGCTATTAGCAAAACAGAGCACGATGGAAGTTACAAATTTGAGTAGGAATAGGTTCGTACGCGTAAGTTGCATCGCACGATAGGGGGGACATGTATGCAATATGTTATTAGAGCTATTTAATAGTTTAAAATTTTGTATATAAATTCACTTAGGGAAGTATGTGTTTGAAAATAAATATAGTCTTAATATTATGCTGGAATAAATTACTTTCATGTAAAAGTCTATATTTTTAATTTTGTTGTTTTTTTTGTATTTAGCATTTCGATGTTAATATTACGTTTTTTTTTGACCAAAAATAACACAAGTTTCATGTCATTAAGAATCATAACAAAAAATAAAAGTAGCTATAAACATTTTAAGAATTAAAACTCAGGAAAACGTCACATACTTTATTAATTGCAAATCCTTAATTAAGGTGCTCCGTTTAAGTAAAACAAGCAATAAATCATATACGGTGTTTTTTTACATTTTTACAAGAAAAATATGTAGTCTCTGTTTTACTATAAGTGTAAATTATACGTACATAGCAAAATAAAGGAATTGGCTTTCAATTGATCTCAAGCTTCTAGTCGTAGTGTGTGATGGTTGTATGACCAAATACTATAAGAATAAGAATAAATATAATTTTTATTAAAATTAGACTAATAACTTAATTTAATTTATTATTTTGTAAATGATTAGAAATAATTGATAGATTAAATTACATATATTGATACAATTAAATATATATATATTTTTTACTTTTCAAAACAGGAAAGAAATGTGCGTATATGTATTAATGTCGTTTTATACATTTTTTTTATATTTCTAACAATGTTATACATGAAAAAATCACGTACCTAGAATTTGCTCTAAGTGTGTACACGACAAATGGGCGGATAACTCAATATCGATTAAACCGATTTCGATTATTTTTATTAGAAAGAATACACTTTAAGGATAGTTTGATGAGAGATTGGTTAGATTCCGATTATGGCATCTGGTTGAAATTGATTTTTTTTGTTAAAAATTCAATTATGGAATTTCAAATTCTAGTCAACAATAAAAACAGCGTTTTCGTTTGACTTAAAGGAAAAATCAAAAGCTTTTTTTACAATAAATACTGAATACCTTAGCAAACTATATATTTTTATTTTGTATATAATATTGTAATTTACCAATGTACGAATTGTACAGAATAATTTTCATTTTTATTTCATATAAATGTTGTGTATTGTGAAATAAATCGATGTATAAAATTGTAAATAAAAACAACAATTGCAAAAAAAAAAAACAACTTTATAAAGTTGTAATTTTAAAATATCCAATTAAAATGAGGAAAATATAAACTAACGAGATATTTTTATGTTTTCCAGAAGGGAAATAAACATTTTATTAGTTGCATTCCACAACCGTATATGTACATTCCTAAAGGTTTATTGCTTTACTCTATATAATAATAATAACAGTATACAAGTTTTTGTCTAAAAGGACTAAATATACTAGTTGCACCTTTTTTTAAGAGACTATTACTTAGTTACATGAAGTACTTAGACCTAATATTCTCTTAAATTAAGAACTCGCAATCTGTGAATTAATTATATTAATTTGAATATATATTTATGTACGTAGTGTAATGACACCAGTAATCGACTTACAGTAATTTAATTACAGATATAAAAAAACGAGCAGAAATAAATAAATACATTTTAAGTTACAAAATATTTTTTTTGATAATCGGAAAATATGTTCAAATTGATTTAAATATGTCGAAATTAGTCGAAAATATTGAAAAAAAAAGAGAAAATATCAAGTCATCGACAGTGAAGCTGCATTATTCTATATCCAGTAATAGACAAAAAATTATCGATTGGGACATAATAAATAGGCGCCGAACATAAATTATCATGTTCTTTTTTAAATTTTACATTTGGGCCTTGCAATTTACTGTAGAGAAAAAAATCTAATAGTTTAAACAAAATTAGTCAAAAGATATCTACATCTTTAGCACTTCATAAAATAATAAAAAAAAACAAATAGCTGTCACGGTACAAAAATGATAAGTAATACAACTAGCTTAAAAATGCAGATATTTTCGCTCTATGTACGCTTCAATTTGTCATCTTTAATTAAAATGGCAGAAAAAAATATGTTATGCTAAATGTCATCTTGAATACACTAAACTAAATGCATATATATACAATGTATATGTATGTATTTAGTTTAGTGTATATAATTTAAGAAATTTACTATTAAATACCTTATTTTCGGAAGTAAAAAAAAGTATCGACTATTGGTGCTTGTCGGTTACTGGTTTACCATTACCCTATATAGATACACATTCGTATGCAGCCCGGAATATTATATTACCTTTTTTATTATTCTAATAAAAATTATACGACGAAAATGTAATATAGTGTTTATATCAAACGCTTTAAGCCGTTATTTTTTTGTCTTTGAAGGATTTTTTTAAAAATACATATAAAAAAACAACGTCGAAAATACTAAAGGTCTGTATAATACATACAAATTAGAAAATAAAATTTAAAGTTATATATCACTCTTTTCCTATCAGGGGCAATAATAATGTCTGGCATATCGTATATTTGTAAATAGAATAAATTACGCTGATGTAAGTAATGTATAGTAGTACGAATTGTGAAAATAAAATGAAATTACTCATCAAATGGCGGTTTTATTATTTTATTCTTATTTATTTATAAAAAAGCGAACAAACATTTTTTGTACATTTTCGCATCTCCTTTATTACTTCTATCGTGTGTGCTTGTGATTAATTTTTATCTCACGGATTTAGTCAAATTGATAAAACATCAACAGTATAATAAGAATTTTGAGGTTTCACTGTCAGGGAAACGAAACCTATGAATTAATTTATACAATAAATATATTTAGTGCCAATTAATATTATTTAATTTCTATTTCAATTAACAAAAATAAGAACAATTACCTTGGTGTGTATCATTTGATTAAACCTATAATAAATATAATAACATTTTCTTTTAAAAAAACCAGCCTGAAAATGTCAAATTTACGTCAAACAAAATAATTTTCGAAGACATTTTTTAACAAATTTATCTAAATTCTTGTATTGTCAACCGTTTTTCTTTGTGAACTTTATCAGTGCATATCTAATTAGAAGCCTTATAGGTAAGATATGATTGCTTCATATTGATGCAAGCTTAAGATAACATTATTGTAAATAAAATGTACATAGTGTAGATAATAACACTACATTAATGTATATATATAAAAGGTCATGTTCCGATTGACTGAGGTAAGACGCACGCACAGCCGTAACTGCTGTGCGTAGAAACGTAATATTTGGGCAGATATTTATTTTTGTAATATGGACATCCACTAAAAAGGAATTTTGAAAAATTTTAACCCTAAAGGGATGTAATAGGGGTTGAAAGGTTGTATGGAAAAAAAATTAAATCGGATCACCGATTTTTATAAAATTTGAAATTTAGACTTAAAAATATATTATTGAATACGTGTTTCATGATTTTTTAGAATTCACCCCCTAAGCGTTCCAATAAAGGGTTGAAAGTTTCTATGGAAAAATTTTTAAATCGCCACCTATTTTTCTAAAAATTTTAATTCAGACTGTTAAAAATATTTTATTGAACACGTGTTTCGTGGTTTTTTCTAAGAATTCGCCCCTAAGGGTGCAAATAAGCGGGCGAAGCTGCGCGCGCTCACTTGTACACTATATATGGCAGAAATCGCAACGTACATTTTTTTATAATTTACATTTTTTTTTCAGTTTTTTTTAATGTATAGATGGACAATTCTTATATTCGAATTAAATTTACACCTCTAATGAAACTTAGCTCAAACTATTGCCTTGAGATTGTACCAATAGTAACATGTATTAAAAATATAAATAAATTAGCACTCAAAACCGAAGAACAATCAGCCGAATATGTTATACCAATGACGTATAAAATTATAATTAAAAAACAAGACGTCGACTGTTTAAAAATATATCACTCTTGTGTTGATCTTTTGCCATCCTCTTCATTATTTAATTTAGAGAACATTAATTCAAATGTTCCTCTGTATACATTAAGCGAAAATTATATACTAAATAAAGTAAGATCAACGGTTGATATAAAACCAATAAAACTGCAAGAGAAAAATAAAGGTACTTATAAATTACATGAAAATATTTTTTATATACCTGCCCATATTTTAAGCATTTTAAGTAACTTTTTACAACAACAAAACGTAGCTGAGATCATCAGAAAAATATATTTTTTGCAAAAGGGTGGAAGAGTGCAGTAAAAGAAGAACAGTTGAACAACAACAATAGAGCGTTGCATTCTTATATTTTAGAGCACATTTGACAATTGGACTATGATATTACAATGATAATATTAAGTTTAGTTCAGTTTACTACAGTTCGTTTGTTTGCGTTTCGACAGTGCCAGTATGATAATTATAATTAATATCCCACTTATTCTGTAATTTTTGTACATAAACCATATATTCGTTCTAATTTGTAACATTTAAAGACATATTTGTTTCTTAAAATAAGCACTTTAATCAGGTTACTCTGAATTATAACAAAAAATATTGTTTTTATTTCTTTTTTTTTACAGAACATTTTAAACATAATATACCTCCGAAAAATAAAAGTATACAACACAATAATTATGAAATACAAAGTAATGACCAAAGTACTAGCTGCATTGAAGATGGAAATATATTGAAACTTATTTTACCAAACATGGGAAACCTAGAAAATAACAGATACCCTAAAAATAAATTAGATGATGTTATATCTTTTAGACAAAATTTTCTGCAAAAATATTTCGATTTGCACCCAAATTATGAACAAATGTTAATTAACATAGACTGCGACTATGATTTAATTTTTAAGAAAACGCTTAACATAAACACTAAACTGTTGCCGGAGGAACGAGTCGCCCTATTTAAAAAAACTATGGAAAATTATGTTTATCCCCTAAAAGTTACTGTTAATGATATTATAAATAAATGTACAAATTTAGGTATCTATAATTTGTTAAAAGAATCTAAAAAAAATGTGAATATGACAAATGAGACTAACAATAATTATTTTAAAAACACATGTAAGAGTAATCGCATGGTTTATTCTATTATATTTGATGAATAATACATAATTATAAAATAAAAATTATAATGAAATATTTTTTTTATTTTATATGTTTATTATATACTACTTTTTTCTATCTATATATGCTATAACAAAACGGCAAAAAAGTGTGCCTGTATTTGAAGATTAATAAATATTACTCGTTCTAACTCGAACTTATTAGAATTTGGGTCTGTCTGTTTGCACTTTGTACACGCACATCTTTGGACTACTAGACGAGTTTCATTGAAACTTTTTTTGTTAATTTATGTAATTAATAATTAATTAAGCCTAGGGAGGATCTATGCTACATTTTATTTATTATAGTTTCTACTTCTTTGCTTTCTTATAGTTTAGCTGAACCACTATGGATAACCATAGTGGTTCAGCTTAGCTATAAGAAATAATTAATGGGCTCTTTCTGATAAAAGTCTAGCTAAACAAAAAGATGTAATAAAATGCCGCCTTAACAAAAGCGTGATTAGCATTTATTTATTGACATATAAAAAATCATAACAGTTCACCTAAATTAAATGCCGTCTTTTCAAAAGCTGTTCAGCGTGATAAGAATTCCTCATTGATATCTGATGAAGGACCATAATCGATCAGTTAAAGTGATATAACGACAGATTGTATATAAACTTTATATTTCCCATTGCGACAAAGCGTGGCGATGAGTTCCGCCACTCAAAATAAGCAATGTCTCGAAATTTTCTCTCTAAATTTTGATTTCAGCTAAACAAGTAGTAAATAGCTAAACATATAGTCCACGCAACCAAAGTTTTAGACAGTTACCAGACATTAATAATTTATTCCATATCTATATAAGTGTTCCTGAATAAATGAAGAGCATAGAAACACTTTGCAGTTAAGTCAAGTCAATGTAAGTATAATAATCCACAATTAACGCATGATAAACACTTTCTGTTAATTATATACCAATAGAAAATGCTCATCGAGCTCACTAATTTTTAACCGACTTTTTGTTAAGACAGCATTTCATTATTTCTTATAGTTAAGTTGGATTTCTTTATACATCATGTGTGCCAATTTAAAAAAAAATTATAGCCTTGGCCTTCCCCGACATTTTTACCGTATTGTTATCATATTAGATTAATATTATATTGATAGATTACTCGAGGACTACTTTTACTAGATAAAAAAAAATATAGTTTCAATTTTAAACACATACAGAAATCATATTTACAGAAAACTTTACATTTAGTATAACATAAAGATTTCTTAATTATAGTATTGGCTACTAATTAATTCGACAGTTAACATAATAAATGATTTTAGAAACATGACGCAGAGTCATCCCACCGATGAGATTTTCAATGAGCAGCGTGATCAAAATTTACCATTTGAAATTATAGCAGTTGCTCAAAATACCACTATCAATAAACCATCAAATGAAAATATTCCTCTTAACTACAAGATTAGAATTAAAAGCAAAAAAGAACCTAAAATAAAACAGGCTATAATATCAGTACCAAAATTAAATATAAGCCAGCGCACGAAAAATGTACGAGTTGTAAACAGTGATCAGACTATTATGTCATTTAATCTTTTTGTGGACCCTCAAAGTGATAAAATCTTTCCTAAAAAACGTGAAAAGTTTTTTTTAAATATATTTAAACCTGGTAAGAAAGCTAAATATGTAATATGATTTGCGACAATTATAATGATGGAAGCAGTTATTATATCTACTTGGTAATCAGGTTGCCTCATGCAAAATGATATAGACGACGTTCCTTATATGCCTAGTGCATCGCACAATACAAGTGAAATGCAAAATGTATATAGTAATAACATAAATGATGGGGCGTTAAATGTAACGGAAAAATTTGCTTTGAGAAAAAATATTATACCAGCTACCGATACAACAAATTCACCCAAAACATTTTTTGGTCAATCTAAAGCAGGTACTTGTTAATTCACGAAATATGTTAAAGTACTTTGTTAAATTACATCGATTTTATAATGTATCCTAATTTTAAATATAGGTGGATGTCTAGATCCGCCGTTTAGTGAAGATAAATATGCTTATAAGCCAACTTCTATATCTCCTAATACTAAACAATTAAACAGCGATATTTCGAATACCAGTACGGAAAATACTAAAAATAAATCATTAGATAATTCGTTATTCGACCCTCAAATTAGCAGAAAAATTCGTGATAGTGTAATTTCGGATTCTCTGATTACGTATCCACAAGACATTAGTAAAACAAAAAAATACGAAGAAAGTCAAATTATCAGTTTTGAACAAATAAGCAACAATACAACGTTGCAAAAGGACAATGAGTTTACAGAATTATATTATATGCCACCAACAAAAACAAAAATGAAAAAAAAATATGAAGAAAATCTAAATAAGAAATATATGGACCGTAACGTAACCTTAGAAACTCAAGATGAAATTACTACATCAGTAGTAGATATTTCAATTTTAAATTTAAATGAAATAAGCATGAAAGAACCAGAACTTTCTAACGAAAATTTACTTAAAAATCACAAATATGATAAACAAATAATCAGCGAAAGCACTACTGATAAAAAAGAATCTACAATTATAAATAACAAATTACACACAAGCTTAGAACACCAATGTAAAAAAAATGACTACATATTAAAAAGAGACACAAAAGAAATAATAGATAACTTAATCAATACTATTATTATCACTGAAAAAAGAGAGATTGAACCATTATCAACCACTATCAAAGAACTATCAGACAAGCTTAATAATAAATATAATGTTAAAAAAGAAAAAAATGATGTGCAAGAATTACATAATGGCATTCATAGTAATCGCGGCATAGACATAAGCAATACATCAAAAGGTACAAAATTAATTTTATATTTTTGTTACTTTAATAACAATCATACTGGCTATCGAATTATATTGATTCAGCCTATTGGTTTAGCTTTTAAAGTCCAAATATATATAATAACTAAGTAGTATATCATCTTATGTTACAGATTTATTGGGAACAAATTTGAAGTTGGGATATGAGTACGACATTTCTGCAAAAAAATCTAATGAAGTTGATGCTAAAAGAAAAGTTATGCATTCGGAAAAAAACAATATAGATATAAATCAATTCAGTTCTTCATTAGATATAGTTACTAATATATCAGAAACTCAAGTAAAACTAAAAGATGAAAATGCAAATAAAGTTGAAATTGAAAATGCTATAAGTAAAACAGTATCCTCACCGAAAGAAAAACATTTGGAAAAATCAAAAGAAGAAAACATGATGCTGATACAGGATAAAACTATCAAATATGTAGGCAATGACGCAATTGTGAAAATAAATAAAATACAACAATCTCCAAAGTTATCTTTACGAACAATGAGTAATTCTGAAATTATTAGTGATATACAGGTAGCAGAGATTTTATCAATCACCAAGGATAGTCAACATTCTGAAACCCCATCTGCTGCCTTTTCAAAAGATTTTAACAATAAACACAGTATTATATCTAAAAATATCGATAAATTTGATGAATATAAGAAAAATATTGACGGCAAATCAAGTTCACACGATGTATACTTACACAAAAATAAAACTACAAATCTTATTACTAAAAGTAATAAAACTGAGAATGATATTAATGACGTTTGCAGTACGGCAACTTTAAAAATTAGACAAGATACAGTCTCTGAATTAAATACTTCTATTAAGAGTGTTCACAGTAGAATGACAAAATCGGAGGAATTTAAAAATATATATAACACTTTAAATAAACAGAAAGGTCAAAAAGAGACATATGCAATTGAAGGAGACATTGTTGTACACGAATCTAGTTCAGGCTTAAACAACGATACATTCTCTCTATTAAAAAAATCTAGTACCAATTCTATTAATAAAAAATCAAGATCTGATGATTTAACAAAAAATAAAATGTTAAATAGATCAGTAGATGAAAATGAGAAAAATTATATGGTTGCTAATGATGATATTCATAATAGACAAAGCGTAAGTACTAAACAAATTATGATTTATGTATCATATACATTTGACTACGTTTATTGACATTTATATATGTAAGGTTTATACGTGTCTAAGGTTGTAATAAAGTGAGTATTGTTCATATTATACTATAAGTGTAACGTTGGCACGTCAGATTATTATTTTTATATAAAATTTTCTTATTAATTTATTTTTGTGTTTAATTAATTAAAGTGAACAATAAAGATAGCACTATCACTGTACAAGAATGAAAAAATATATGTGACGACGCAGTAAAGGAAGAATAAAGTTGCATATCATAACGGTGTTGTTAATGCTATAACGGAACGATTCATTGTTAACACAAGCGACACATACGAGAGTTAAAATTAGCAATGTCGGCTTAGAAGAACTGATATGTTTGAATTTTTTTTAATAATAAACTTCAATATATTTTTTGAGGCCGGTCGTGGCGCAGCGGCACGAGGTGTGACTGCAAAACCGACTGGTTGTGGGTTCGATCCCCACTCGAGGAGATGAAATATTTACTTAAATTTATATTTCCATTTCTTCGCTCT
>DWQW01004719.1:0-19226 GCA_018249695.1 Heliconius erato demophoon | reverse complement strand
GTACTACTTTAGATATGCGGAACAATGCTTCTTCAACCAGTTGAATGGCACATGAAAAAAGTGGAAGAGGAAGTAGTGGTTGATGAGAAAATGTATTTATTGAAGGAAAATAATGAAATTTTAAAGAATAAAGAATACAAAGGTATAAAGGACGAATATAAGAATGTAAGGCGTGCTACCGAACCAACAGTTGTATCAGAAAACGGTGCCCAAAAATCTAATAACTTAAGTACATCTCTTAGTCAAAAGGAACTAAGTAAAAATGTTGTTTCTAATGAAAAATTAAATGGTAAATATATAAGATAAAATATTATAATACTTATTTTGAAATTATCATCTGCATCTTTAATTTTATTTGAAACTTGGAAACAGAAAGAAATGTTTTTCACATTTTTGTTTTTTTTATATAAAAAAGATAGATATAATTTGTGCTTATTACTTAATAAATTTTCCTAGCTTAAATAAACAAAATAATAATATTTCAGGAAATGACATTCCAAAACCGAAGAAAACGTTGATGAGAAAGATATACGAC
The DNA here is from genome assembly GCA_018249695.1 of Heliconius erato demophoon. Taxonomy (NCBI): domain Eukaryota; kingdom Metazoa; phylum Arthropoda; class Insecta; order Lepidoptera; family Nymphalidae; genus Heliconius; species Heliconius erato. Next base: position 18,691 of record DWQW01004719.1, on the reverse strand, counting down.
TTATTTGATATTTCATTGTTATCGAGTCCACGATTTTTGAACGTGATCTTAGGAACAGCGCTTACCGTTGTTTCTATACAAAATTTCAGTTTGATTTATCCACTATTCTTACAGGTAAATTAAACTCAATTCATAAATATAAAAAAAATATATTTTTTAAATGCACATTAATGTGCAATATTTATATATTATTATATTACTTATACAGAACTTTGCATCAATGGACAAACAACAAACAGCGTATTGTATGTCAGCTGTGGCTTTTGCTGATATTATCGGTAGGCTTGTTTTGCCGTCTCTGCAGGACAAATACCGAATTGAGGCGCGTATGATGTTGATCCTCACCAGTATTTGGTTGATTATTGTCAGACAAAGTGAGTATCCAGATTATGTCCCCTGATTTGTTTTGTAGCAAGTTCAAGCAAGTAAAATTAAAATGTCGGCAAACTTGTTAAATTTTTGCTTTGAAATATTTATGGTATTAGTACACACGTATCTACTTTTACCTCTGATTATTATATTAAGTTTTTTATTTCTTTTCTTTACAGTTTTAGCTTACCAGACAGAATTGTATGTAATTTTGACAATCTCAGCCTTATATGGTTTTGGAAGGAGTATGGTAATCGTGGCAAGGAACATAGCAATATCGGAACAATGCAGAATAGATCAAGTGCCCTCTGCAGTTGGTTTGGGAATGTTGACCATGGGTATTATAGTCCCACCTGTGGGATACTTCCTCGGCTGGATAAGAGACTATACAGACAGCTACGCTTTGTGCATAACTGCACAAAATTTACTACTCATACTTTTCTTAGCCATGTGGATTCCTGATATGATAATGGTTCACTTCGAGAGAAAAAGGGAAAACCGGAAAAACGTAGAAACCTCGTAATGATTAATTGTAAATCAACAAGAAATTACTCGATAATTCCCATAATCTACTGTGATAATAATTATATTAAATGTGCCAGTACGATCTTACATGGGAGATGAGGAATAGAGACTCCTTTTCCATAGTGATAAGAGTTTACTTGGCTGTGAGGTTTTATATGTTTGATAAAAAAAATATTCATACAAGTTAGCATTTACAAGTGAACATTGAGGCTGATAAAACCTGTGTTGAGTAGTTATATGATAACCATCTGTTTTTAATGTGCAATATGTAATCTCTAGTCTAATAAATCTGATGATATTAATTTATTGTCATTATATTTACTCATTATAGTGCATATTTAAATTTAATTTTTAAGGTTTAAAACATATATATTTGGTGGCAAAAAGATTATCCTTAAAATAAAATAAATAAATCAGCTTCACGTTGTATCCCGCACACAGCAGGGTAGGCAGAGGGACTATAGTGTTAAGAAACATCGTTCCCCACTTCCCGCCAAATCCTGGAGGCATGGCGTATTGAGTGGCGAAACTCAACGCCGCGCTTTGCCTCGATACCATAGCGAAGAAATGAAAATATCAATTTTAAGTCTACATTTCAATTCCTCAAATGGGGATCAAACCCACAACCAGCCGCGCTTACAGCCACAATTTGTGCCCCTGCGTCAAGATTTGCCTCTACTTTCATAAAATAAGACAATTACATCTCAGTGTACACTTAACCAAACGATCGGTTCAGACGTCTCATGTATAATTCAATAGCAGACGCTGGAGATTCGTACGCATCGACGTCGCCGGCAGACATCCACCGGGTCCTGTAGACAAATAGATATTTAGCATGAAAACAAACTTAACTGAACTGTTTGGTGTTCTTTTTGTATATAGGTAGGTATATATTGAAATAAGTTTTATGTATAAGTTAAAGATAAGTATGAATAAAATTTCGAAATTACTGTCGAATTTTTTTTAAATTATTTAAGGCCAGTTGTGGCGCAGGAGCACAAAGTGTGATTGTAAACGTGACTGGTTTTTGGTTCAATCCACACTCGAGGAAATGATATATTAATTTAAATTTCTTCGAAATATAGCGTGAAGCTGAAGCTTTTTTTTCATATGTTATTGACAAGTAGGTAATATCCGAAATATAGGTATATCTAAAAATATAGGTACCTATATTAGATAAGATTTCATTATACACAGTTTTATGTTCGTAAATTCGTGTAATACTTCGCTCTTTTTTTTGTAATGCTCTATACTAAATATTCATACACTTTGTTTTTCTACATTATTTGAACGGTATTGGCACATACTCCACCTTAGTCTTGGAGAAAATGAAGATTAAATTTTACCTTACAAGATTAAGAAAACATATATTAAAAAAACAAACAACAACAACAACAAGATTTTTGCAGAATACAACAAGTAGTTATTCATAACAAAAATAGCAAAAATCTTTTATAAGCTATCCACATTCTCCACAATACATTTTCATAATATAAAATTTAGTGAATATATAATGATGTATATTATATTACATTAACTAAATGCTCTACTGTCGCACTGCAGAAATGTGAAGAACACTTCGTACGTTTTCGAGACTTGGTAGTACTTCGTTTAGAATTTGTATATTTCATTCTCCTGTAGCGGAACATTATAAGTCAAGCTATTATATATATACATACATATAACGCAGCATTTTTTTAATATTATTTTACAAGTAATTAGGACGATCATTAAATCTTTAGTGAGGCCGGTCGTGGCGCAGCGGTGTAACTGCAAAACTGACTGACTAGTTGTGGGTTCGATCCCCACTCCAGGAGATGAAATATTTACTTAAATTTATATTTCCATTTCTTTCCATTCGCTCTGGTGTCGAGGTTAAGCGCGGCGTTGAGTTCCGCCACTCAACACGCAATGTCTCCAGAATTCGGCAGAAAGTGGGGAACGAAGTGTCTTAACACTAGGTTTCCTCTGCCTACCCTGCTGTGTGCGGGATACAGTGTGAAGCTAAAAAAAATTAAATCTTTAGTTAATTTTGAATTCAACTTAACAATTTGTCATATTAGGCAAAGCATATAATTGAAAAACATTAAACTAACGACTGTAAATCTTTATTGTGTAAATTTTTAGTTCGAAGAAAAAATATATAATAATGAGCTAGCTTTTTCTTTTAATAATCATAGAAATTAATGAACTGTAAATATTTAAATGTCTAATTTACATTAAATAATAAACATTTACAAATTGGCAAATTAACACATTTCACAATATATAAAAGGTTTATTTCACCTTTTAATATCTACGAGTACATATTGCACTGGATTTCGACATTTAGTAGTTTTATGCTTAGATCCATATGGAATTATATTTACATTTATGCGTATTACAATAACCTTTATTGAGGCAGCTGTGGCGCAAGGACACAAGCATGTGACTCTAAACTCTACAGTTGCGGGTTAATGAATTATAAAATAAATAAATAAATCAACTTCACGCTGTATCCCGCACACAGCAGGGTAAGCAGAGGGAACCTAGTGCTAAGACACTCCGTTCCCCACTTTCTGCCGAATTCTGGAGGCATTGCGTGTTGAGTGGGAGAACTCAACGCCGCGCTTAACCTCGACACCAGAGCGAAGGAATGGAAATATAAATTTAAGTAAATAATACATCTCCTCGAGTGGGGATCGAACCTACAACTAGTCGGTTTTGCAGTCACACCTCGTGCCGCTGCGCCACGACTTTCCTCAATGAATTATTAATTATGAACATTTTCATTTATTTGCTCTAGTACCTAGGCAAAACGAGTGTTAAGCCCCGTCACTCAACGCCAATGCCTCAAAAAATCGGTGGAGAGTAGGAAACTCAGTAAATCTGAAATAAAGACCTTTGTACAGCGCAATGATAACATGAATCGAATCGAATCGAATTCACGCTGTATCCCGCACACAGCACGGTAGGCAGAGGGAACCTAGTGTTAAAACACTCTGTTCTCCATTTTCTGCCGGCTTCTTGCAGCATTGCGTGTTGAAAGGAAGAACTCCACGCCACGCTTTGCCTCGACATCAGAGCGAAGCAATGGAAATATAAATTTAATTCCTAAATATTTAATTTCCTCGAGTGGGAATCGAACCCACATCCAGTCGCATTTAACTCAGCGGTTATAATAACGTTACTATTTTAATTAAACCTGACGTCATTTACAGGCTGCAAGTTTTTGTTATTTCGTTTAAGCAACACTAAAACAAAACAAGTGCGCAGGATACTGAGTGCAGCTGAATACAAATTGCTGTATTAAATGCAACTGTTTTCTCCAAATTAATTACATAACGTGTGTCGCCGAGGCACTTGCTGGGCGTCCACTAATAATCTTTATGAATAAATTGAATATAAAGTATCTATAGAGCAAAATAAATGAAAAATAATTAATCATCTTTCACACACTTGCACACAGCAGGGTAGGCAGAGGGAACCTAGTGTTAAGACACTCCGTTCCTCACTTTCCGCCAAGTTCTGGCGTTGCGTGTTGAGTGGCGGAAATCAATGCCGCGCTTTGTCTCGACATCAGAGCGAAGAAATAAAAATATCTATAGAATATAAATATCGAAACCACAACCAGTCGATTTTGCAGTCACACTATGAGCCCCTGCGCCACGACAGGCCTTTATTATCTTTTCAGAAAATGTTTACAAGTAAATAATAAAATAAAAAAATATATATATTATGTTACAGTCGCAAAGACAAAATATGCTCATCACTCTATGTATGTAAAGACTCGCGGAAAGAAAGCCATTTGACGCGTATTTAGAGCCAATTAAAAGAAATAAAGTACTTACGTACACATACATGTAAGTATAAAAAGATAGTAGCGAAGAGATGAACTGGATAATTTATTAAAAAAAACAACACATTTTCAAAAAATATTTAATCTTAACATCATTTACTATCTGAACAACATCATATAAAAATGATACGTTACTTTTCTTTAAGGCTTCAACATCGTTATGTTACGAAGGAAAAATAAAAGCTCAGTCAAAAAAACATCAAAATCTCATTAGTTCCCATTTCATGCCGAAACGACACTACGGAAGCAGTATAACTAATGTACAGTAATAAAGAGAGAGGAGAAATGTCGTATTTCTTTTTATAACTTCTCTCTTACATCCATTTACTGGTCTAAAAGGTGGCATCGCGTAATAGAATCATAGAAATGTTACTCCATTACATTATTATATTAATATAGTAATAGTGATGTGACAGAAAGAATTAGTATCTACTAGTGACATTGAAATTAGGGTAATTGAATAATATTAGGTTTACTTAATACGCCTACGGTTTCTTGATAATATGAAAACATACTTTTGGTAATTAACTTTTTTTTCTAGCTTCTCGCTGTATCGAGTATGTAGCAGGGTAGGCAGAGGGAAACTAGTGCTAAGACACTCCGTTTCCCATTTTCGCCGAATCCTGGAGGCATTGTGGGATGAGTGGTGGAATTCTGCGCTGCGCTTTGCCTTGACACCAAGGCGAAGAAATGAAAATTAACATAAATAAATATTTGATCGAGAAGAGATCGAATCCATAACCAGTCACGTTTACGGTCACATCATACTCGTGCTCCTGTGCTACGACTGGCCTTATGTTCGTTACTTTGATTTATAAATTCAATGCAAAGTTATAAGAGTATATTAAGAAACATTCTGTTTGTACATAAGGTCAAGCGATTGTGGTGGGTTCGACTCCCACTTGGATGTATGAATTATTTTCACTCTAACAACCTGGTAAGCGGCGTTCAGTTCCGCCATTTAACATGTAGATATACATCCAACTCAATGTCAGAGACTATATAAGATATTTATATAGATATGATATTACTGTAATGTTTCATCTAAATCTATTCAGTAGTTCTTGCTTGAAAAAGAAACATCCATCCTCATAAACTTATACATTTACAATATTTATATTTACAGTGAATAATATAAGTAGGCCCCTGTAATATAATAGACCCAGTTACGTGCGGGTTACAGCGTGAAGCTAAAAGAACAAAAAGCAGTTTATTTACGTTAACTATAATATTCACAGAGTTGAGTTCCACCACTCAATATGCAATGATTTCGGGAAAGTGGGGAGCGGAGTGTCTTAACACTCCGCTCCCATTGCCTACTTTGCTGCATATAGTGTGACACTATACAAACCACATAAAAATTATAACAATACAAACAATAGACGAACCACGGTGTGAACCTCGTTATTTATTGCATAAATAAGACAATAAAAATTATCAAACAGGCAATCCTCCTCATAAATAGGTTATGAGCAAGCTTATCATGTAACACTTTAATGGCACGATAAAAAATATGTTATTCTATTTTATTCGAATCTTTGATAACGGGTTCGTATCGTGTTAACGATATTACTTATCTGCTAATAGAGCATTGGTCAACGCCCTTAGCTGTTACGAAGGAATAAAATAAAAACAAATCAAATCACCTTCACGCTGTATCCCGTACACAGTAGCGTAGGCAGAGGGAACTTAGTGTTAAGACACTCTGTTTATATGTTTCTATATTTTTTTTATTTGTTGCATTTGCCAACAGATTAATACATTCAATCATGAATAGCTTCATACTTCTGGTAAAGTGCAAGCGCTACGTGGCTCGCTTACCTTTGAGCGCATGTCATCGGACGTAAGGACGCCTCCTCTCCTCTGTAAACAGGGCGTTAAATTATTTTAATTTTGCATTTTCTCGAAAAGTATACATGTAGTTCGAACTACATGTTATAAAAGCCGAAGTTTCTTATCTTTATAAAATTTCCGTAATGATGAAACAAATTTCGCTCATAAGTTGCCATTGAAACAACATTTCAAATAAAAAAATTGAAATATCACCTTGGAACTGTTAATTATTTTTTGTCTCAAAATGCTTTGCTTTTTTATTTAAGCAGTTAAGATTTTAGTTTATTTAAGCGCGGATTTTATTAGTTTATTTTAGCGCGGATTTTTTTAAGCAGTAATATAATAGAATAGTTTTGTAATACAATGAACTGTCATATATTTAGTAGGCATAGCGAGTTGAGTGGCAGAACGCAACGCCGCGCTTAGCCTCGATACCAGAGCGAAGAAATGGAAATATATGTTCAGTCGGTTTTACAATCACACCTCGTGCCGCTGCGCCACGACTGACCTCCTGTGCCACGACTGACCTCTATTCTAATGTATAAGATATATTACCTAAATTCTTTAAATATTTTTGTGTGCAAGTGTAACTAACATCCATCCTCACTACAAACATTCACATCTATAATATTATCTAACTAATAGATCTGTTTTGTTTCCCAAATAAATCACTTACCTTCCTAAAACATTGAAACGTAGAACTAGTACGGTCAGAATAATGGAGTTCCCATGCTAAGGTACTGTCTGTCTGTTTAAATTTGCACAGATCCTGCTCCGCGTTAAAGAAACTTTTGCTCGTTACTACTTACTATACCTATACTATTTCAAACTTAGAGTAGAAATCTAACAACCTTTAAATTTTTACATTTCAAAACTATTAGTGTTTGTTAAAACAGTTTATTATGAAATATAGAGAATTCTATTTGATTTGCTTTTTTAATAAATGGAATTTTTAATAAATTAACAATTAAATTATAAGTAATAATAATGTCAATTGGTTTTGTCTATTAAGTTACATTTATAATATGTACTTTAATTCCTAGAGTAGAAGAATTTAAATCCCAGAGTGAACCTACTACAATCGCGTTTACAGTCGCACGCTAGTGCCCCTGCGACATGACGGCCTCAATACATAATACATTCTTCATTATCATCTTAATTCTTTCTTTTATAGTAATAAACTGTATAATTCGCAAGAAAAAGAAAATTTTAAGTATTATGTATTCATGTAGAAAATTTTTTTTTTAGCTTCACGCTGTATCCCGCACACAGCGGGGTAGGCAGAGGGAACCTGGTGTTAAGACACTCCGTTCCCCACTTTCTGCCGAATTCTAGAGGCATTGCGTGTTGAGTGGCAGAACTCAACGCCGCGTTTAACCTCGACACCAGAGCGAAGAAATGGAAATATAAATTTACGTAAATATTTCATCTCCTCGAGTAGGGATCGAACCCACAACCGGTCGGTTTTACAGTCACACCTCGTGCCGCTGCGCCACGACTGGCCTCATGTAGAAAATAATAATATTATTATAGTGCGGAAACTAAATATAGCAATTTTCCACAAATATAATAACATAGTATATGTCAAAATAATTACTCTATGGATTTCTAAATAAAGTAACTGGATAAATTAAGTAAATAGAAAAATATTTAATAGATTTTTAATAATATTCTGCTTACATTCATTATGAGTCCGTTATTAATATCTTGAATAAATAAGAATTATCGTACAAAATGGGCAAAAACAGTAAATTTAATAAATTGATCATATTAATAGAATTACCTACCATCAATAGTCAATGACAGTGAAATACTTGACCAAGAACTTTTATATTTTTTATACAAAGTTTTTAGAAGATTTTTTCAATCAGTTAAAGTTCTAATCATGGACTGATTTGTATTCACACAATCAATATCATAAGGCCGTCGGCCGGCGTAGGCACGAGGCATAGGCGTAGGCGTGTGACTGTAACGAGATGGTTGTGGGTTCGATCCTCACTCGAGGGAATGAATTATGGGGCTTAGATTTTTTTTTTAGATTTATTTATTAACATTTATTTTTTATTAACATCTTCATTTCTTCATCTCAACGCTGTGTTCCCTCTGCCAACCCTGCTGTGTGCGGGATACAGCGTGAAGTTAGTTTTTTATTTTTAATCAACATGATACAGAGTCGAACATATAAAAATTGATTTAAAGTGAAAGTAAAATAAATTTAACATATTTCTAACCGAATATCAAAATAAGATAAAATTACTCAAAAATATCTGATATATTTGAAGCTTTTCTGTAATTGTTTCCTATAGTATTGGAATGATAAAAAAGGCGTTAATTGTGTTGGTGGAAAAAAACACTCAATGCACTCTTAAATGAATGACTTTTTAAATCCCAAAGAAATAACAGGAACAGCGAAACGTTTTTTTTAATGCTATTAGTACTCGTCCATACTTTTTGTTTATATATTTTTTTTTATTTACTAGTACATATTTTGAAGAATATTTTTGTTTATGATATTAACACAAAATGTAATGGAAGTTGCTGAACACAATATTAATACTCTGCAATAGTTTAATTAATATTAAGAATATCGTAGAGACCAACGTAGTGTTCAAATGTATTTCTTCATACAACAAATAATGTATTTTTTTTCCTCATATTTTACCATACAATAAATAAGTTATCGAAAATATGAATCATGCAGTCTATTTTAATATGATTTTTTTATCGATTTCTATTGAATAAAATATTATAAACATAAGTTTTTTAGAGCCAAGTCGTGGCGCAGCGGGACAAAGTGTGACTGTAAAACCGACTGGTTGTAGGTTCGAGCCCCACTCGAGGAGATGAAATATTTACTTAAATTTATATTTCCATTTCTTCGCTCTGGTGTCGAGGCAAAGCGTGACCTTGAGTTCCGGCACTCAACACGCAATGCCTCCAGAACTTGGTGGAAAGTGGGGAACGGAGTGTCTTAACACTAGGTTCCCTCTGCCAACCCTGTTGTGTGCGGTATACAGCGTGAAGCTGATTTATTTGTTTATTTTTGAGTTTTTTTATTTATTATGAAAATTATGTGAATGAAGCTTAACAATCGATGGTTAACCGTGGTGTTTTACTGAAAACGAGCATCCTCTCAAAGTTGAGCTGCACTGAAAAGCCAAACAAATCCAATCAACCGCGAGCTGAAAAACAAAAAGACCTCGGACTGGAATTTAAATTGTGTTTACTTAACAACTTTTCGAGAATTACGTATAAGTTGGAATGATAACGAGATTTTCGTTTGGCTTCTTGATCATTATCGACCATGAACTAAGGGCAGAATTTCTTATGTCATTAAACTAAGTAGGCTGTCCAAGTTATAATATATGTATGAGTAGTGTTTATATGTATATTATTTGAATGTTATCGCAAAAAAATTTTATAAAAAATACATTTTTCTAGATTATTATAAACCAACAGCAACAATAAAAAAGTAGGTATATATTTATATTAATTCATACAACAACAATCTCAAAGCCGCAGTACAAACTATATAAGCTTCATTAAAAAGTATAAAATAATTTAAAATACAACACAAAACTCCTTATGACTCCTAACTCCTTTGTCAAAAATGAAGCTCAAAATATAAAAATAATCTAGTATCTACTAGTAATAACAATTTCATTTTTTCACATTTCATTGTATTGTAAATATTTTCCATTATAAATATTAATTTTATAAAACTTATTACTTACTCGACGTATGTTTAATATTTGGATATTGAATTTTCGTTGCTGCCTAAAACAGGTTTTCACGTCACATTGACGTAACCAAATAAATAATGTTACTGTATTTTTTTTTCTGATTTACGATATTAGGATGGCAGAGATTATATATTAAGACACTCTGTACTCTACTTTTTGTTTAAATTTCGAGACACTTCGTGTTAAGTGGCGAAACTCAAAACCGCGCGCTTTCTTTCTTCCAGGACGAGAAAATAAAAATAATTCTTTCCTCCTAGTGAGGATCGAACTAAACACTGCCGTCGAATATTTAGTCAAAATACGTGTATTTTGTTATTTAAGGTTATTTATTATTTTTTACGATTTAACCATAAATGTATAGTTTTCAGATATTTTCCTGAACTAGTCTTATCTTGATGCTATTAATTTGCCCTATTCATTTTGGTTCGCTTTATAGAGTCGAAATACATTCTTTTTATTATTAAATACAATTTTTTTAGGATTTAACCACAAATATATAATTTTTAGATTTTTTTCCTGAACTAGTAACAGTTGCAGTTCGTTTTATTTAAATTTACTTGATATTGAAAATTAAGTTTGTCAATGTAAAATATTTTGATTGAGGTCGTCGTGGATTTCTTCGCTCTGCATCCAAGACAAAAACCCGGTTGAGTTGCGGAAACCCAGGCGTTGAGTTGCGCCACTCAACACACAATTCCTCGAAAAGTTCGACGGAAAGTGGAGAACGGAGTGTCTTAACACTAGGTTCCTACCCTGCCTGCGGAATATAGCGTGAAGCTAATATTTTTTTTGTTTGTCAATTTTCATAATTTATCTGTCGGAACAGATCTCACAATTAGATATAAAATAGTGCTGTCTCACCTAAATCATATTAGCAGACAAATAATAAATATATCTAATATATCCGTAATAAGAAAAAAATATAATTGGTTTTGTGTATACATTTTTGCAATTTACATTTACTGTTCGAAGAGAAACGACGTGGTGAACTCATAAAACCTTATCTGTCTCCTTAAGCAGCGTTTGTATTTTATTGTGTACGTTCCAGTTACTTGAGCGAGTATTACTTTTATTTTAATAAATATAAATAAATAAAGATTTGTGTCTAATTGCGAAATAAATAAATAAATAAATATAGTCAGTTCACAATAATAAATAATAAATTATTATTTATTATAGTTGATTGAGGCCAGTCGTGGCGCAGCGGCACAAAGTGTGACTGTAAAACCGACTGGTTGTGGGTTCGATCCTCACTCGAGGAGATGAAATATTTACCTAAATTTATAGTTTCATTTCAGTAGTGTCGAGGTAAAGCGCGGCGTTCAGTTCTGCCACTCAACACGCAATGCCTCCAGAATTCGGTAGAAAGTGGGGAGCGGAGTGTATTAACACTTCCCTCTGCTTACCCTGCGATGTGCGGGATACAGCGTGAAGCTGATTTATTTATTTTATTTATAATTACTATTATAGCTGGTATATTTGATTATATATGTTATAGGGTCCTTAATATACTAATAAAGTGCAGGTCACCTGAGGCTACAACCGACCACATCAATTAGCTAATGGACCTAAGCTATTGGCGTCGTCGATTCATGAACTCTTGATTTATTCGTAGTCTCTGGGCTCAATTAGAAATTCGATGTCACTCATGCACCATATCTGTAAAATGTATACGTGATATAATTAAATATGCAACGCCTTTAGCTGATTTTTATGAAATGTCTTACTATACACTCGTTAGTAGTGCGTTTAATGAGGAAATTTACTTATTTTTTTGCTTAGTTCAGTTTAGTTCGTAGTTAATGATTTTTTTCAAACATAACAATTAAAATGAAAGACTACTGTCCAAAAATATCTTAAATATCACAATAAATATGAAAGTTATAGCACTTTCAATTGCTTTGAAAAAAAAATGTGACGTCACATTTTTAAGTTAATAATCATCTTTACGCTCTATTCTGCATATGGCAGCGTTAAGACACTCCGTTCTCCACTTTTCGAATGCCGAATTCTGGAGACATTACGTGTTGAGTGGCGGAACTTAACGCCGCGCTTTTACCTCGTTATCAGAGTGAAGAAAGGAAAATAGAAGTCCTAAATAAATATTTAATTTATCTAAATATTTAATTATGAATCTTATGAGTATTGTTTAATATATGACAGAGGGCTCTATAAATATCACTATATCTAAAAATCTAAGAATCTCCTATAAATATTACATTATTCGTACGCATCGATTTTGAATAAGATATTGTAACGTCACAAATGAGGTCGGCGATGGTATAGATTTAACATGGTTACTTATTGACGAATTTCAAAGTGTTGATTCGATTTTTTTCATTTAAACTTTATTTGAATCATATTATATTGAAACTTTGTCATTGCTCACAGTAAAATTCTTTAAAATATTTTATTTATTTTTTTCTAATTCCGTATCATATTTAGGTTAATGATTGTTGATAAAATGAGTGAAACGAGTGCTGTAAAAAAATAAAAGGCATATAATGATTCCAACTTTTATACGGTATAAGTATTTGCGTACTTTAAAAATTATTTGCTAACATTCCAATTTCCACAACCAAAACATTTTTATATCTTCTACAACAGTCACCGAATCATTACTTACGGAAAGTGAATTGTACTCAAATATAATGAAGATTTTAAATTTAAATTAGTCAACACAAGACACATTGTTAGCACTATCAAGTCCCTAGAAATCAAGATAACAATAGATCTGTAGGGTATTTCTGTCAAGTTGATTAGTCATAATATAAAAGACGCTGTTTATTCTTACCTCGCAAGTCGTGTGATAAATAGCATACCATGTATCTCCTGACCTAAAGAAATATAGTAAAATTATAATTATATAAATCAGATAGTACTTCAGATCTTAACAATATTTGCCTTAACCTGTGGCTATACTATTCTCATTTAGGATTTTTTTTTATATATAATAAAAAATTAAATCAACAAACAAATATAGAAACATTTAAATTTTTTACAAATCAAAAAAAAAATCACAAACTATGCCACTTCACTTGCCCGCTCAAACGCTCCATTAAGAGGGGTTGGGATTGAAGTACCCGCAACAATGACGGTCTTTGCCTTTTGTGATACTTTATTATGTGCTAGCAAAGATCCCCTGACAAAACTTTATTGGAACATTGAGTATGAACACTCAGGTCGATATGAGACACTAGTTATAATGGAGTACCATTTATGATAGAGAAGCCTTATACAAAGAATTCTATCTGTATAGAGATCTTTCTCGAAAGTATTAATTCTTATAAGTCCCTTTCGATATGATATTCTAGTTGCAATATTAAATAAAAATATTCACAGATTACTAATAATACTGATGTGAATAACGTTTGTACTCTCGCGAAGGCGGGGCACTAAGAATAATTAATTGGATTGAGTGGAAATCAAATTCATAATCAGCTTCTACAAAGAGCTGATTATGAATCCACTTATATTATTCTTATAAATCTACTGCGCTACTATAGAACATTCAATAATAACAATAAATAAATATATAACAAACAGCACATTCACTAAGAATAAAAAATAAATAAAATAAATCAGCTTCACGCTGTATCCCGCACACAGCATTGTAGGCAGAGGGAACCTAGTGTACACTCTGGAGCGCACTCTGGAGGCATTGCGTGTTGAGTGGCAGAACTCAACGCCGCGATTAGCCTAGACACCAGAGCGAAGAAATGGAAATATAAATTTAAGTAAATATTTCATCTCCTCTAGTGGGGATCGAAACCACAATCAGTCGATTTTACAGTCACACTTCGTGGCTGAATAGAATATTGTTATAAATTCTTATTAAATGTATTCTTTTATTCCAAAATAATATTTTTTATTGTATCGCTGTTATTAAGATATATTGAACAATTATAATTAGTTCGCTATGTCAGATTTTTTTAATTTACTTGAAAATTATTTTTGTATATTTATGATACTTATGTCTTCGTCACCCACCTTTGCTTCTGTGGACTAACATGTAAAATGAACGTCGAGAAATACTAACGTAGTTCTCCCCTACGGTGCCTATTCTAACTACATGTCTTTTTCAAATTTCAAAAGCCAAATTTCAAATTTCTTTGCTATATAGGTCCAGTTTTGTCTTTGTGTTGTCTGTCAGTCACTCAATAGCGAAAGAGTTTTATATACATAAAAATATAAAAATGTAAACTCAACGCATTTGCTTAATGAATAAAAAATATATAATAAATACCCAGAAGCACTAATTTGTTGAGTTCTAAGTTAGTCACTGTCGATTTATATTTTTGGATGAAATACACGATATTCAAGTCTAGCGAACTGTACGTACTTCCTCTTACTCGTTAGTTAAGGTTCAATAGATATAACGTTCATGCTAATACACACTTCCTGTAAAAAGTTCCTAAAGTTTCACGTTTCTCTTGCATAGATATTCGTTTTTTGTCTTTTGTTCTACTCAATTCTTTACCTTCATAAAAATACATAAAAAAATTAAACTTTTATACGATTTTTACAAAAAAAAATGTTTTAATGGTATCAAAGTAATATGAACAATCAATTAAAACGACAATTTGATGATATGTGTTTGTGTATTAGAATACATAATTGCTAACTCTAGCTTACTTAGTATAGACAAGTAAATAAATACAAAACGGTGCAGATATAGAAAATAATAAAATATTATTTTCATAATTGAGGCCAGTCTTGGCGCAGGGGCACAAAGTGTGCCTGTAATTCAACTGGTAATGGGTTCGATCCCCACTCGAGGAAATGAAATATTTATTTACATTTATATTTTCATTTCTTCGCTGTGGTGTCAAGGGGAAAGCGCGGCGTTGAGTTCCGCTACTCAACACGCAATGCCTCCAGAAATTGGCGGAAATTGGGGAACGGAGTGTCTTAACACTAGGTTCCTTCAGCCTACTGCTGTGTGTGGGGTACAGTGTGAAGCTGAAAAATATATATTCATAATTTTCCTAAATGATAGAAAACCACCTAGTGTATATTCCGTTATCGTAACGTGCTGTACAAGTATCTACCGTATACTGGTCGTTCCTCTTTTCGGCGCCGTTAGGTCTCCGCCTTGCGAGCATAAATAATGTACAACATAAATAATTACAGCATTTCTTATTCATTAATATTTACTATGTACTTTTACGAGTGGTTTACAAGTGAGATTGTGGCAAAATGGTACCTGCGTTCTCCTATTAATTGTATTACAAAATTTAGTTATTTGTTTATTAAAAAAGTTGAAAAAGAGTTAGGGGATCTAAAATGGATTTTGAAGATGATGTAAAATAGATGTATTCAAGCCGAAAGTAAGCTCAACATACTATTAAATAATACTATAGAAATAAATTATTTTTTGTGTAATAGCATAAAACAATTTTTTTTTAATCTTATCTGTCATCAACAGAATAAATTTTATAAAGGTATACGACCTTTTTCATAGCTAAATTTTAAGTATTGTCATTATTTTAATAACAGAATGAAAGCAATTTCCATAAAAAAAATATAAAAGAATAACGTAATTTGAATTTAAAACTTTTTAATTTACAACAACATTCGCTACCTACCCACTTACTAGATCAATAGGCACGATAATCATTATAATAATACATACATCCATTTAAATAAAATAAGAAAATTAATTTCAATACTAATCTACATATTAAATGGAGAAAAAAATAATAATTTTTTAGCAAAAAAATGTGAGAAAATAATGAAACGACGGAATGTTGGCTCTGGAGCGGCTATGAATAATCCTCCCGTCAGCGCCACGCGAGCTGGCTGCCCAATTAAAAACCTACTCTTTCCACGATTTTTAGATTAGAATATGGTATAATAAGCCAATAAAGTACGCCACTTAACGACTGTGAGGGCCGGCCGTTGAAATATGCACTTCTCGCTTTCATTGCGATGGCGATATTAAAATGCATTAACTGCCTCCAGATTCACACTGTAGGTACTGTAATGTCAGTTGAAGTTATTGGATTTAACTTAATAGTTTTGTCAAGGTGGCATATGATATCTTACTTGTTTCTTTTGGGTTGAGCGGAGAGATAAAAAGAACCTTTTTCTTTTTATTCTCCTAAGTTCTCCTTGCAAGATATTTTTTTTTTGTTTGTTGAATTAAATAAATTATAAAAATATTGGTAAATATAATCCTGAATGTAGTATTTGCTTAAATTTATAGTTATATTTTTAATAATAAAAAACATACAGAATTTCAAAATCAAATCGAAAAAAATAATATACAAAAATAATATTTCATACCCCTGGTGGGACTCGAACCCACAATCCCCGGCTTAGGAGGCCGATGCCTTATCCATTAGGCCACAGGGGCTTACGAGATCTGAGTTCAAATTACGCAAAAAAGGGCATACCCTTATTAAAAATATTGATAATATAATGAATATCTATAGTATAGATATATATATATATATATATATATATATATATATATATATATATATATATATATATATATATATATATATATATATATATATAATATATATATATATATATATATATATATATATATATATATATATATATATATATATATATATATATATATATATATATATATATATATATAAACCAATCCCTGAGACTATTGCGTGATGCATAAATAGAAAAAAAACAGGAAAATCCACAAACAACAACAGACAAAAGGTCTCAGGCGTTGAAAATTGCCATTAGAGCTTAGGTGAGATATAAGGCCTGATCAAACGTCAATTGAAATCATTACTAATAACGTAATTCGGCAGAAAGTGGGGAACGGAGTGTCTTAACACTAGGTTCCCTCTGCCTACCCTACTGTGTGCGGGAAGGTGTTTTTTTTTTAATAACTTAATAATTCGTTTTTAGCCACTTGAGCTAATCAAACACGACGGCGTTAAAATTCAAAAGTATTATATAAAACTTCATCATATTAATTGGTGTAAACCAAATTTATAAATAATGTTTTATTGATTTACTCAGATCAGAGTATTCGTGTGTATGTCCATAACAGCTTTACTGTTTAATTATATATTCCTGTAAAAAAAATCTTTTTTTACAGATTTTACCTGAAAAATATCTATACCTCTAATCTTTTATATGGATAGCGTAACAATTTTCAAGAACAGATGGTACCAGAAAGGCATACTTATTTCGCCCCAGCAATCGTGAAAGGATCGGCGGAAGCTTTTTCCTCGCTCGTCGCAAAGTGGCCACCTACGTGGAATCAAAGCGTCAATTCATAGGATGCAAAGAATGGGCACATTATTTTAATCATAAGTACCTTAGACTATATTAAGTGTTATGTAAAATATCAAACTTTTAATATGTATGTATTACTTTTTATATTTTTCGTGTGGAAATAATTTGCAAATATTATAGAATTTAATTTCTTTTTCTTTGCCACATCTTCTATGAATGTATTCTACATATTATGTAGAATACATTCATATTCTTGTGTAGAGCGTGTAAGCTCCACACACATTCGTTCAAACCCACGCATTTAAGAATTATTTTATTAGAAATACAAATATCAACAAAAAGAGAGAAATTTATAAGTGTACGACGAGTATGTATGTGAAGCAATGTATCAAGGAAATTATATTAAAAAACTACCTCCACTGTACCCACTTTAAATATTATAATAAAAATAACTTTTTTAGCTTCATACTGTATACTGCATTTTGATGGGGTAGGCTGAGGGACCCTGGGAACCTAGGACTAAGACACTCCGTTGCCATTAAGCTTCGCTTAAAATATTATTGTTAAATATATTTTTTTATCCAAATAATATATTAACATTTAACACGGAGAAATAGAATGCACAATCATAATGTAAAATCACACAATTTTATTAAGCAACATGAACGTAATAAAGCATTAAATCGATCACTAAGTTACATTAAAACATCCTAAATTAAAATAACAAAATTTGTAAGAAACACCAAAACGTTTCCAAGTTCAGATGCTTTTATTTATCATAACTCAGCTAAAAATAATAAAAAATGATACTGTTTATTTGTGTAAGTATGTTATTTCGTTACCGTTCCACAAGTGGTTCACAATGATAAGGGCTGCACTAACTTGCCACGGAAGTTTGGAAACAAACAAGAACATGGTACATTATTATTTGCTATAATATTTTTGTATTATAGTACAAAAAAAAAAAAAAAAAATTAGCTTCACGCTATATCCCGCACACAGCAGGGTAGGCAGAGGGAACCTAGTGTTAAGACAACTCCGTTCCCCACTTCCTGCCGAATTCTGGAGGCATTGCGTGTTGAGTGGCAGAACTCAACGCCGCGCTTAACCTCGACACCAGAGCGAAGAAATGGAAATATAAATTTAAGTAAATATTTCATCT
>DWQW01004718.1:0-19227 GCA_018249695.1 Heliconius erato demophoon | reverse complement strand
AGAAATTCAAAAAAAATCTTTTTGCTTTCTATTAGTCTTTTTAAGTATCCCTCTATCCATTTCAGTCAAAATTACTAAATGTACAGACAAAATATTTTTACTGTCTTATTATATATAGAGATAATTATTATATTATAATATATAATGTATAATATTAATATAATATATAACATAATATATGAAACAACAAAAAATAAACAAAAGACTCAAATAACTTTATAAATATATTAGGTGTATAATCTCAATTTTTCCATCACCCGTACCAAATGGCGAAGGCAGTTAGATAATGACGCAGTGGCTCTCGTGGCGCAGGGGTACAAGTGTGACTGTAAACGCAACTAGTTGTGTGTTTGATCCAGTCTACTTGAGGAAATGAAATATTTATTTAAATTTATATTTTCATTTTATTTGCTCTGGTGTCGAGGCAAAGCGCAGCATAGAGTTCCGCCACTCAACACTCAATGCCTTCAGAATTCGATCGAAAATGGGGAACGGGGTATCTTAACACTAGGTTCCCTGCCTACACTGCTGTGTGCGGGAAACAGCGTGAAGCTGATTGTTTTTAAATTTAATTATTATTTAAAATCCGAGAAAGATTTTTATGGTTACGCCGCTCAATTTTTGTTCAATGACATCTTCTATTCCAATAACAAAATAAGGTAGCTACTGTATCAATTATTTAATTGCATATAACCAATTGATACTATTAAATTAGAGTAATAGCACGGCAATTAACCTAGTATTTTATTAAAGTAGGTTCTAGGCAATAAACAAAATGAATCGAACATTTCTCGCTCGACTATGACTCGCTGTCAATATATCAATTACTTAAATAATAATAATGTTAATATATATTATACAGAGAATATAGGACACTGAATTGTAGATATGTCTGCCAGCTTCACTATTTTCCTATTTTTTTTAGCTTTACTGACGTGTTAAGACACTCCGATGCCCTTAAAACCGTTCGTTCCCCGCCGAATTCTTGAAGCATACCGTGTTGAGTGGCGGAACTCAACGTCGCGCTTAGCCTCCTTACCCGAGCGAGGAAATCAAAATATTTTATTTCCTTGAGTGGGCATCAACCCATAACCTGTCACGTTTACGCTTATGCCCTTTCGCCACAACTGACCTCATTCACAGGCTATCTTATTAAAATAAATTATTTAGATCCCCATATCAAGATAAGCCTAGGGAAGCCTAGTGCAAGGACACTCCGTTCCCCACCTATAACCCCATATTTCGAGATCAATCTCGTAATACAACATACAATTAGTCAACCTATTGACTGTTATAAGACAGTAGCTGAAGCTAGCAACCCGCTAGCGGGGAAATTTAAATACTTTGAAAAAAATTACTTCCCTAAGATGGAGTCGAACTCACAACCATTCTGCTTAAAATCAGACGTTGTGACATCACTAAGAAAATATCAAAATTACAAAATAAATCTAACAATAAATAATAAAATCATTTATTTATTTCGTATAAAACTAAAATAAATGTTATAGAAAAAAGATGTATCGAATCTATTTAATATATTATTTTATATTGCAAAAACAAACCTATGTAGATATTAATATTTATGTGAAACAATTTGCGACGGCTAGTTACCTTATAAGGAGAGGTATAGTTTAGTGGGCCGATATCTAACACTGTATATGAAACACTATTATCGAATACCTGTCTAATCTTAATATGTTTAATGTATTCAATAAAATTTGTCTTTAAGTATTTGTTAATGTGTTATTTTATTATGTAATTGATGTTAGTCAATCTATGAAGTTTGTATGGAGTTGTTCTACGACACCATTGTTTTTTGTTTAGGTATTCGGTCAGGAGGCCAGTTGTGGCGCTGGGGCACAGGCTTGTGAATGTAAACGCGACGAAAGTTGTGGGTTCGATCTCCAGTCGAGAAAATGAAAATTGTGTGCGGTGGTTTTCAAAACCATACAAGGAAAAAGGCGGAAATGGGGAAGATGGAGTGACAGGATATGGAATATGGGTCATCATCAAATGTTTCCAAATGAGAACGGAATGGAACAAAATTATAGATACTTAATATTTTTTGTCTTAATATTTTCTGTCTATTATAATATCAAGATGAACTTGATTTGATGTGTTTGTGTAAATTCTTCAAACATATAGTAAGCTACTTTCTTTACTTAGATAATATTAGTCTATTATCTATAGTAAAAACCCTGAAAAGGAAACACATTCCGTACATTTTCGCGATTCATTAAATCTTATGTCAAACGGAACGGTATAAGGTCGACTAGATTCTAAAAAGGTTACACAATGCCAGCTAAATACGTATTACCATACGGTTCATACAACAAGTGCCTCTATAAAGTAAGAAATGTCGCGTAATTATATAATTCTCTTTATTTATTTGTGTCAATGACAAAAGCTACAGTTGTGGATGAGTCATACACGTGAAGCAGTTATTTTAATTGTTAAATAAATCGTCAAAATGTTAAAAGTTACAAAATATGTAATATTTATTAATTATCATAGGGCACACGCGTTGTTTTATAAATATTTTGCTGTCACTTTTTATAAAAGCATATAATTATGTAGAAAATAATTTAGATTAGAATAAAATTATTAGTTCATAAAAAAAATATTTTATGATTAGCCAATTATAGTACTAAATGAAAAAAAATCTACTATACAAAATAAAATGAAACGGCCAATTTATCACAAGCCATCTAGCGACATATTATTGAACTATTACAAAAAATACTACTTAACTTACGCCATCTATCGTGGAATAGGAGAAACTATAATTAACTCCACTACTCACCACTTTGTCGTAGCCGGCGCTGGCGTCGCATTCTAACTGACAAGCTTTCCCAATCGTCTTCCATGTTTGGCTGGCCTTCTCTTTCGACTACAATCAAATATATATATTTTTATTATATTCATATTATTTACGGCGGTCAGTTTATTAGATAAAAATCTGCTGTAGTGGCGCATACACTCCACCAGCAATGCCTTGAAAATTTGGCAAAAAGTGAAAAAGCGAGTGCCTTGTCACTGTGATACAGCGTGAAGCTAAAAAAAATAATCACTACCTTCTTCTGTCCGTGTCCGTGAGTGAACTTGTGTCGCTACCCGCAGTCCACCCGCCATATGGTCCGTTGAGTGTTCGAGGTCCACCCGCTTGCGTCGCTCCGTTCCTCCCGTTTCTTCTACCAAACTCTCGTTACTTGCCAGAGATTTTGCCTGTTTAACCAATAGTTAATAATAAATACTTAGTATAATTTATCGAGGCCAGTCGTGGCGCAGCGGCACGAGGTGTGACTGCAAAACCGACTGGTTGTGGGTTCGATCCCCGCTCGAGGAGATGAAATATTTACTTAAATTTATATTTCCGTTTCTTTGCTCTAGTGTCGAGGTTAAGCGCGGCGTTGAGTTCTGCCACTCAACACGCAATGCCTCCAGAATTCGAATTCGGCAGAAAGTGGGGAACGGAGTGTCTTAACACGAGGTTTTCTTTGCCTACCCTGCTGTGTGCGGGATATAGCGTGAAGCTGATTTATTTATTTTTTATTTATAATTTATAAAATATCAATTGAAATCTTTATCGTATGAAATATTTAAGAATATGATGAAATTCTATTCATAGAGACAGTGTAACTATTGTAATAATTATTATCTTACAAATTTAAGATGCATGTTCAATCTCAAGGATAGTATCTAATATTGATACTCTTCTTTCATCTTTCTACCCATTTCAGAGACAATGTCTAGAGTTGCTCAGCCCAATACGTATTTTATTTAACCACGAGAAAATAATTTAATCAATATTTATTAATTTTGTTTTAACATACAATTAAGTTTTATATATTATAACATTTTGACATTATTGGGGCCAGTCGTGGCGTAGCGGCACAAAGTGTGACAGTAAAACCGACTGGTTGTGGGTTCGATCCCCACACGAGGAGATGAAATATTTACTTAAATGTATATTTCCATTTCTTCGGTCTGGTGTCGAGGCAAAGCGCGGCGTTGAGTTCTGCCACTTAACACGCAATGCCTCCAGAATTCGGCAGAACGTACTTAGTGTCTTACACTATGTTCCCTCTGCCTACCCTGCTGTGTGCGGAATACAGCGTGAAGCTGATAAAATGATAAATTGTCATTGTTTAGCATTGCATATTAAAGTACCTCTTCCTTAGACAGTTCCTCGTCACAAAGTCGTTCTTGTTCTTTCGTGTGACGCGTCTCCGTCACTATCGTGCCATCGGGACGCAGTGCTCGCAGCTCCTCCTACAAAAAAAAAAAAATAGTTATTTAATAGTAATATTATATATTATTCTTGTTAGGCCAGTTGTGGCGCAGGAGCTCAACGCGATTGGTTGTGGGTTCGATCCTCACTCAAGAGAAATGAAACATTTATTTAAATTTATATTTCCATTTCTTC
Source organism: Heliconius erato demophoon (assembly GCA_018249695.1). NCBI lineage: Eukaryota > Metazoa > Arthropoda > Insecta > Lepidoptera > Nymphalidae > Heliconius > Heliconius erato. The sequence goes on along the minus strand of DWQW01004718.1, from coordinate 14,801 downwards.
GCTCTGGTGTCGAGGCAAAACGCGGTGTTGAATTCCGCCACTCAAAACGCAATGCCTGCAAAATTCGCCGGAAAATGGGGATCGGACTGTCTTAAGACTAGGTTCCCTCTGCCTACTCTGCGGGACAAAGCGTGAAGCTAATTTGATTTTTGATTTTATCAATCTTATCTATTAATATATTGAAGACAATTTTCATCTAGCTTATATGTTACTTATTTTAAAATGATCAAAGTACCAACGCTACACTTTGTCTAACTAAACAATGTAACCAAAAATATCTTTAATATAATGGGTGTTCTAATTGAGCATTTAATGAGACAAAGCGCAGCGTTGAGTTCCGCCACTTAACACGTAATGTCTCCCAAAATCTGCGGAATGTGGGGAATGGAAGTGTCTTAATGGAAACAAATCGTCTTAACACTAGGTTTTCAGATTCCCTCTCGCAGAAAAGTAATTAATAGACATATAAGGTCTATACCAAGACAAAATGTAAATTTACCGTGTCATCAGTGGTAATAGTAGTGTTGTAGGCAACGGTGTCCTTTACGAGGGTAGGCTCCCGAGGTACCAAAGCGAGCTGATGGTCCGTCTGCACTTTCAAAGCATCGCGAATGTCATCCTCACTCGTCTCATTCACTGCAGCTATAAGAGCCTGAAAATAAAAAGGGAAGTTAGACAAAATAATAAACTAAATTTAACTTATTTTCATTAGAGACTTATTTTATAAAGCCTTTATATATGACGAACGGTAAGCAAGAAAAAATAAAAAAATGTCACGCACCAATAAAAAAAAATACGACAATGACAGAAAGTGATTTCTATAAAAATGCTGCGAATTATTGGGCAAAAATCCCAGCAACCATAGAAGGAGTGCTTGGTGGCTACGGTTATATATCAGACATCGACATCGAGTGCTCTAAATTTTTCCTCAATCACATACTATCGACCGATAATCCACCGGATACTAAATTGGCCTTGGATTGCGGCGCTGGTATTGGAAGAGTGAGCAAAAACCTTTTAATGCTTTATTTCCTGAAAGTCGATTTAGTGGAACAAGACGAAAAGTTCATTAACACCGCCAAACAATTGATCAGCAAAGACAATGCTAAATTAGGAACTGTATACCAAATCGGTCTTCAAGATTTCAAACCACAAAAGGTATACGATGTGATCTGGTGCCAGTGGGTACTTGGGCACTTAAACGACTATGATTTAATTAACTTTTTGGAGAGATGCAGTAAAGCTCTGGCTAAAAACGGCGTGATTGTAATAAAAGAGAATATCGCTCCATCTGATGAAGTGGAGTACGATGAGGTTGACTCATCTGTAACCCGCCCTACCAAAGTAATGAAGGATATTTTTAAAGAAGCCAATCTTCACATAATATATTCTGATTTCCAAGTGGATCTCCCTGACGACTTATACCCCGTTCATATGTTTGCACTTCGGCCAACAAAAAAATAAAATATTTATGGTTTATATGCAAATACTTCTAATAGACAAAAGAAAGGTATTTATTGAAGATAAATAAAAATATATTTTATTTCTATGATTTTTATTTCATTTTTTTTTAAATTAAAATATGTATTCTCAAAAAGTTATAGATCGTGGGTAGTATTCGTGATTGGGCCAATAGCATCGGAACTTGGACGTGCCACAATATTCGCAAGTGCATTCACCGCCTCGATAGTTGCGAAATAGTTGCGTCAGGTTACTTGGAGCTTTGTCGGATTCGATTTACCCGTTTTTGTCGTTTGTTCTTACACCCAGCGGATGGCTGTGGGAAAACTTTTAAATATATTGTTTGAACTTTTTAATCTTTTTATGAAAAGAAATCGTTTAGGAATATTATTATATATAAGAATACAATATAATTATATATAAGTACGCATTTTGTTAATATCTAATATATATTTTTTTCGTTTAGTTGATGCAAAATTGTAGAGTTGATAAAAATATTAATAATTTGGACAGATTTTACTAATCTCTTATTTGATATCTAGTTAATATGAAAGTTATAATAAATCAAAGGAAATTTATTTACATAATAAAACTTATTTTTTAAGTTATATAATTGCAAATAAAATTGTGTAAACTTTATAACGCTACAAAATTTCGCAATAATTTACTTAATATTAATCCAAATAAAAAATTATAATATGATATAAATAAATGCGCAAGAATACACTTAAATGAAGACCTTCGATTAACTATCCATATATATTGATCGAAGACGAAGACATTCTAAATATACTATACTCATACTAGCGGAGCAACATATGGAATGTTTTTTTTTCTACAATTCTATATCTATAAAATATTATACCATTAAAACTATACAAAATAACTATCTATTAGATTTTACTTAATAATTTAACTTTTCACGTTAATTAATCAAGGCTGTTGGCCTGAGAAGTCAATTACTGCTTATTCGCGGTCAAAAGAACTGTCTTAATAATCGTTCAACAAAATTCTCTGAAAAAATGTTATATGCATATTCTTATCCTTTTTGTTTAGTTTCACGCTGTATCCCGCATAGGTAGAGAGGGAGGTTAGTGTTAAGACACGCCCAATGCCTCACTTTCCACCAAAGTGTGGAGACATAACGTGTTGAGTGACAGAAATCAACGCCGCGCTTTGCCTTGATACCTGAGCAATGAAATGAATATTTCATTTCGTCGAGTGGGAATCGAACCCACAATTTGTCGCTGTGCTGCCACGACTGGCCTACTATATTCTTATTCCTCTGTATTTCACAAAAGTTATTAATATTTAAACGTATAAAATTCAAAACGCTGTATTTTTATTAAAACTAGACATTCTATTTAAAGATCTTTCTTTGATTTAACTTAACGCTTTATCTCGTTATAGCGAGTAATCAGACAGAAACTAGTGACAAGACACTGTTCTACAGCTACCCACATGAATTCAAAACATTGCGGGTTGAATTACGGAACTTAACAGCGCTTTTCATCCTAAAACAAAAAGGAAATGAAAATTATTTACTCCCTCAAATGAGGATAGAATCCATAAATACTATCACGTTTACAATCAGACGTCCCTCCTATCTTCATTAGAAAAAGAGTTTTATCGAAGTACCAGCACTTATTGAAGGCATCTATTAAAACTACTAACTCCTGGTACTCCCTCCTCCTCCTCTCTATATAATTCGATCGTCTTAACTAAAATCACAAGAGAAGTTCACATATAAAGTATTCTAAAGCGGGTTCGTGACTGAAATGCATACAATGGCATTTGGAGTTACATCATTTAATGAGTGCGGTCATGTAACATTGGAGTCGTGTGTAGGGGTCATCGTTTATTTAAGTAATTGATGTGATCTATCTTATATCTGATTGCTAAACTCCTTGTGAGATGTCAGACTTGAAAGCTTAGAATTTTTTCAAATCGCGATTTCGTTTTTTTTTATTGTTTCTTTTTCTAATCATTACTTGTTAAGTACTAGTTTATGAATAAATAAATAAATCAAATAAATCAGCTTTATGCTGTATCCCCCACACAGCAGGCAGAGTGAACCTAGTGTCCACACTTCGTTCCCCACTTTCGGCTGAATTCTGAAGGCATTGCGTGTTAAGAGCGGAACTCAACGCCGTGCTTTGCCTTACCTGAGCGTAGAAATGAAAATATAAATTTAAATAAATATTTCATTTTCTCGATTGGGCAACCCACAACCAGTCGCGCTTACAGCCACACTACAAAGTGTTGAACTCCTGCGCCACGACTGGCCTCAACTATGAATAATGAAATAAATAGAAATCTATGGAAATGTTTCAACCATTTTTCAACCTTAAACTATAATAAATATTATGTGTTTATAGATAAGTAAAAGAATACATTTTACACTTAACTTCTCGAAATAAGTAAAGAATTTGCACCTCTTGTTATGAGATTTAGAAAGCTCATGCGGGTCAAGTGAAATTTTATGACAGATTGTTTAAAAACAATGCCTAAAACGCGTACACGCGTATTGTTGGCCATAAATTATAGTAAAGAATTAGGTTACGTATCAATTATTAAATTGTATACTAGAGGCAGTGTGTGATAATAATTTTAATTAAAAGTGATGATAGCGGCGTTAAATTCCGCAACTCGACACGCAATGCTTTCAGAATTTGGCGAAAAGTGGGTAACAGAAGTGTCTTAATGAGAACGGAGTGTCTTAACACTAGGTTTCCAGGTCCCCTCTGTCTACTCTGCTATGTGAGGAATACAGCGTTAAGTTAAAAATTATGTTCCGATACCGATACTAGATACCTACCTGTATGCATGTTTTGCCTTAGCTTAGCTTAATAAATTGAGACCATCGTGGCGCAGTGCTACAGACTGACTGTACCGTGATGTATGTTGTTTATCCTATACCGATTGGGGGGAAAATATATTTAATTTTTCCTGATCTAACAAGAGCCAACACCAGCATTCGCCAGTCGTGGCTCAGCGGCATGAGGTGTGACTGTAAAACCGACTGGTTGTGGGTTCAATCCCCACTCGAGAAGATGAAATATTTACTTAAATTTATATTTCCATTTCTTCGCCCTGGTGTCGAGGTTAAGCGCGGCGTTGAGTTCTGTCACTCAACACGCAATGCCTCCAGAATTCGGCAGAAAGTGGGGAACGAAGTGTCTTAACACAAGGTTCCCTCTGCTTACCCTGCTGTGTGCGGGATACAGTTTGAAGCTGATTTTTTATTCTTGATTCATATAGTATATTAAATTCGTATATCTATTAATATCCTCTTAAGCAGTTATTTACACAAATATGTATGAATAAACATTTGAAATTGAGTAATATTCACAGTATTTAATGTCTAATAATCTGCATAATTTATTTTCCAGTCAAATAGTGCGCATTACTATTTGAATAATAGGCGAGTGCCTCAAAGATTTGAATGCGATAGTACTTAAGATAGGCCAACGTGGAAATACTGTGCAATTGAATTTAATTTAGTCATAATTTTACCTTGTTACTTGGTTATAACATTTATATAAATTATGAATAATAATTTACATCTTGGAGGTTTCATTTCTCTGATGGGTCATTTTAGTTAATTTTATATCTACGGCTTACGATCTCTACTCGAGTGTGGTTGTTTTACTAAGAAAAGAGCAAACAGATGTAATAGTTGGCAGTAAAATCATAAATGATATTTATATTTCGTTAAAAACATAATGTGAAATGAGAGCCAAGTTAAATGTTGAGTAAGGCGTTGTTCTAGAGTTCACCGACTAAATGATAGGATATCTGTTTTTGTACCGAGTTATGTGTTCACTCGGGATAAAATTCAAGTTCAAAATTTCAGTCATTAATTTTTTACGCCTTAGGTTTTATTATTTGTTAGCACGTTAGAGTACTTCTAGCTTTGTTTTATTTGAAGCCGGGTGGTAAAAAATAGCCAAGTCAAATTAGAATTTTATTTCATATAAAAATAATAAATTTAACTTCCTTTTTTATTTATTAAGCTACAACCTGTCACGCTTTCAGTCACACTTTGTGTCTCTACGCCACGACTGGCCTCGATGACTTAATAAAACACACAATTCAATACTTTATCAAATAATGTAACCAAAACGTGACGTGATTAATTGAATATTTTACAGCATCTCATTACAAAATAAGAGCACCATCAAACAGCGGCTGTGGCAATAAAGATCTCGGTGGGAGAGAACACGAAAACTCACTTAAGTGTTGCTTTGACAAAGCTACCAGAAAGAGACTCGTGCGAAATGTGCTCCTATTACTTCTGTCAACTTTATTCCTGGACTCTATAATAGAGATGGTTTGTTAGCGTGCGTACGTGAGTAGAGAATGATTAAATTTCGTGTTTAATATTTATATGTATGTAAGTTTGTTTCTTTGATATTTTGTTGTTTTTGCTACGTAATGTAGAAAAGGCTTCACTGTAACCAGAAGCTGGATAACGTTTTGAATATTTTTTTTATTTAAAAATAAAAAAATAAATAAATCAGCTTCACGCTGTAACCCGCACACAGCAGGGCAGAGGGAACCTAGTGTTAAGACACTCCGTTCCTCACTTTCTGCCGAATTCTGAAGGCAATGCGTGTTGAGTGGCGAACGTGATTTTTTTTATTTAGTTTTCCCTATTCTTTAAAGTCCTTTGTGATAATCACTATTGGTATAGTTAATCGGAATTATTTATTACAGAACGTTGATTTTTTTAGGTTCACACACTCACAGCATTAAGACAATCCGTTGCCATTGAAATTAAATATTAAATATTTTCATTTCCACGTTGGTAACGAGACAAAGTGCAGCGTTCAGTTCCGACAATATACAGTGCCTCTAGAATACGGCGGAAAGTAGAGAACGGAAAATATTAGTGATAATGTTATATATGTAATAGATAGAAATATTTTTTGAAAGTATTATCAAATATGTCACGGGTATAACCTTTATAATAATTAGAATTCTACGTGACTTTAAAAACAATTAATAGGTATGGGCGTGCGGAGTATTGCAAAATTAGAGTTACCTAACAAATTTTCAGCTTCACGCTGTATCCCGCATGTTGCAGGATAGGCAGAGAGAGCCTAGTGTTAAGACACTCCGCTACCCACTTTCCGCCGAATTCGATTGAATTTGGGGTATAAAGTGTAGAGTAGCAGAACTCTACGCCGCATTTTGCCTCGACACCAGAGTAAAGAAATAAAAATATTAAATATTTCACTCGAGTAGGAATCAAACCCATAAATTCTCGCTATTAGAGCCACCCGCTTATACACCTGCGCCTAGACTGGCCTCAAGTTAACGTATGGCTACCCGTTGTATAGAACTCCATTAAATAATATATTATATTAATGAGATTTTATGTCTATCTGGAGACTTATCTGATCCGTATGGAGATAGTATTCAAATTTTATTTAAATCTTGTATATGTTATTTATTTTAGGTAGACACTAAGTGCTCTCTGAATTTAGTAGTCCCCACATTCCAAATTCGAGACTTTTCACGTTGAATGTTAGAACTCAACGCCTCACTTCATATTGCCAGAGTAAGGAAATGAAAACCAGTAATAATTAATTTTCCGAAGTGGATTTCGAACTCACAACCATCGCGCTTACACTCTGACACTGGTTGTCCCATTTTGACACGATGACCTCGTAAATTAACTAGTGATTCCATTCACTACCTGCCACTTGTTTGAATTATTTTGTGATTTAGTTGAACTTTACATACCTTAGCCAGATATTTATCCCACCAGATTTATTTAGAAAACATTTTTTCTCCTTTTTGGGAGTTCAATAAACAAGAGCGAAAACACTGTAACTGTAACTTTAAAGTTTATTTTTTGTTACTCAACCTATTAAATGTTTATTAAGTGTAACATTAAAATAAAATGGGGAACGGAGTGTCTTAACACTAGATTTCCTCTGCCTACCCTGCTGATGGCATGTGAAGCTGATGTTTTTTTAAGGTTAACATACTTTATTCCGCATACAGCAGGAAACCCAGCTAAAACATTCCACCAGCCAGCCAAATTTTCGAGGCTTGCATATTGAGCGATGGAAGAAAGAAGAAGCGAAGAAATGAAAATATTAATAAATAACAATTCATTACCCACGAGTTGGAATCGAACCCACAACTGTCGCGTTTACAATCACACGCTTGTGCTTGGCCTCGATCATATTTTCATTTGAAACTCTCACTTCCTCGATTTCGTACAAACTTACATATTTAAAACGGCGTTCAGGTACTTTTCAAAACAAATTGCAATTAATACGAACTCTCCTTTACTATCTAATGGATCACACTGTCACAGGCTTTCTAGCGACATCTGCTTTACGATGAAACACACGATAAGTTCCCTGGGAATTTAATGCTTACTTACACAGACAGACTGACGCACCTTGTTTACTACTTACTAGGTGAATTACGATAGCACAAATTATCCTTATATATTTCTTCGATTTATATAAGTATTTATTATAAGGGATATATAGATAAAATTCATATATCTCTCCTAAATTCATTCACATACAGCAAATAAAAAATCAGCATCCCGCTCACAGCAGGGTAGGCAGAGGGAACCTAGTGTTAAGACACTCCATTCCTCACTTTCTGCAGAATTCTGGAGGGATTGCGTGTTAAGGAGCAGAACTCAACGCCGCGCTTTGCCTCGACACCAAAACGAAAAATTGAAAATATAAATTTAAATCAATATTTCATCTCCTCGAGTAGGAATCGAACCCACAGCCATTCGGTTTTACATTTTTCAACATTTTTTAGTATATACTAATAATTACTAAATTAGTATATACTAATGTTACATTTTTTTATATAATAGTGTCCTAGACTTACGTATATTGGATTCATATTTAGTGACAAGAAGTCAAATACTCCACAAAGATATTTGATAGTGAAGTATTTATTGATACATTATTATTGAATGAGCTGCTTATTAGAACAGAACAGCACAATCTCCCTCATGCAACGGCCGGCCTTCGGACTTAAGTGCACTTGCTATGTAACAGGTTTCTCTTAACATCATAAAGGATTCAAAATATTATTTTAAATTTTGTTAAAACAATCATTTTTAAGTGAATATTAAATAATTTTGGTCGCTTATTAGAGTTATAAAATAATAAGTAAAGGCCATTGCGGTATAGTGTACCTACAGTGGACAGCGTCTGACTGTAAACATGATGTGGGTGTGGGTTGGATTCCCGGACGGAGGAACGAATCTGCTCACTCTGTTATGGCAAAACGCGACATTGAGTTCTGAGACATCGTCTCGCTATGTCTCGAAATCGGATAAAAGTAGAGAACGGAATCACTTTACATTCTCTGTGCCTACTCGAATATATGCAGTTCAAAGCGTGAAGTCGAAAAAAACTACATTTGTAGGTTCTTATTTAATAAAAGAAATATTCAGTGTTTGAATATTTATTTAATAAATAATTTTGGTGGCGCAGGAGCACAAGAGTACGACTGTAAGCGCAACCAGCCGTGGATCCGATTCCCAACTAATATTTTTATTTCTTCGCTCTAGTAACGAGGCAAAGCGCGGCGTTGCTTTAGAATTCGGCGGAAAATGGGAAACGGAAATGACTTAATGGAACAAGGTATCTTAACATATGGTTCCTAGGTTCCCTCCGCCTACCCTTCTATTTGCAGGATATAGCGTGAAGCTAAAAAATACATATGTGAAGATGTTTATATTCAATATTGATGTTTAAAAGCTAAGCAAATATTTGTAGCATATAACTTCTCATTGTAAAAGGTTTCTGTGCAATTTATATTTCGACCTTGACATATAAATAGCCCCTTTAACAAAAGTAAATATTGGATTTCAGTTGAGGAATTTCTGTTTAATTTTATATTTTTTTTATAAGATCCTTAATATATATGTAAATGCTATAGTAAGTTTGTCTGCTTGTTACGCTTTCATGCATAAACTATTGAACCATTCATCATGAAATTTTCTACAAATCTATAGTAAACAATTTTAAAAATATATATAAATTACGTGTGACTGTAAAACCGACTGGTTGTGGGTTCGGTCCCCACTCGAGGAGATGAAATATTTACTTAAAATTTAAATTTCCATTTCTTCGCTCTGGTGTCTGCCACTCAATACGCAATTCCTCCAGAATTCGACTGAAAATGGAGAACAGAGTGTCTCAACACTAGGTTCCCTTTGCCTACCGTGCTATATGCGGGATACAGTGTGAAGTTGATTTTAATTTTTTGATTTTCATAGTTATTAAAGACCATTAATAATAGCGAGCCCCCGGAAGCTAGCATATTATAAATGTAATTAACATAAAATATATCTTCAACAGGAAACAATAATATAATTACCATTTAACTCGTGTCCACCATTCGTAGTTAAAGGAAGTGATCTCTACATATTTATTTTAAATGTCAACCGACCAGCTATATCAAATTAACAAACGTATCCTCCAAGATAAGTTTATTTATTATATAGCTTCAGAATAGACGTTTCTCGTTTAGAAATGCTCTATGTTCTTGGTTGGTTTAAAGATTTCCTATCAAATACTGAACTGTGTACTTGTGTCACAACTCTCTTTTATCGTAAATGTTTTGTTATTTATTATTATTTTCTCTATTGCAACAAATTGTTGGCTATGTTGGCCTACGGTTAAAAAGATAGATGTCATCGTAGGTTCAATATTTAATATATTTTGTAAGCTATGTGGGTTGTACGTTTATTCTTCAATCGATTTATTATTTTATGCAATTTTTTCTTCGATTTCATAATTGTGTTTCAGTTTTCATGGCAGATTTTAAGATTTTTACTTTACATTTTTCATATTGTTCGTTATTTGTGGTATCTATTAAGGGTTTAGCTTTAATATAAATTCATAGATATATAGCTCATATACGTTTACGTAAAGCATGTATGTACATATATTAACCTTATATTTACTATAACTTATATTGTTAATGTCTAAGACATGTTTTCATAACAAGTTTAGGACCCACCCAACAAGAGAGTCTGTCTCCTTTCCCATACCACAACCACTTAACAAATAGAAGAGAAATCAAACTTGGTAACCCACTTAAGTTTCACAGGAAAGAAAATACTGGGATCAAGACCAATAAGTCAAGTAGAAATTACTTGATCGAGCAAGGTGAGCCAGTTGTCAGTTATGTCCGAGAAAGTTATGGTTCTGGTAAGTATTAATCGAGTTATATGGATAACTCAAGCACTTGTATCGCCTTGTCAATTGATAGCATTTGGCTATAAATCTTCGCTTAGTGTGATATGTAATATATTATTATGAAATATATAGAACGTGCCTTTTAATGAATACATTTTAATAATGATATGAGACCAATCGTGGCGCAGAGGCACAAGGCGTAAACGCGACAGGTGTGGGTTCAATTTTCGCTTGAAGAAATGAAATAATTTTTCTTTTCTTTTCTTGCCTCACGTGTCGAGGTTAAGCTCGTTGAGTTACACCATTCAACACGCAATGTTTCCAAAATTCGATGGAAAGCCCGGGCGCGGAATTTTCTAACACTATCCTGCTGCATACGGAATACAGCGTAAAGCTGATAAAATAATAATAATAATATCAGACTATCATAGCGCGGTGGGCGACTGACTGACGCGATGGTTGTGAGTTCGATCTCTACTCGTGGATGACAAATAACTATATTTGAATTCCCAGCTATAGATAGACAAAGCGCGGCGTTGTGTCCTGCCTCAGGACGTATTATCTCGAGAAGTGGAGACTGGATTGTTTTAATAGCTTTCCTTTAAAGAATAAATTCGTGGTAAGAACGCTACTTTAAGCAGCCATGGGAGAACAATTAAGGTAACTTACAAAAATATATACATAATCGAGGTTCAAAAGATATTTCAAAAACTTATTACACAAAAGTATGACAATATATAATATTAAATTGAACTATTATCTAGGCAATTTACTATGCCTATTCGCCAAATAGCTATATAAATTTGACCTTTCCACAGCCGCAATCGTGACCGTTTGACCGAATCTTGATTGAAATTTAAACCACGCTAAAATGTCGGTTTCAATAAAAATATTAACCTTAATACGAATAAAAATCGACGCAGCAGGTTCGTGTCGGCGCCATTTACCGTTGGTTACTAATTTAATATATATTCTTTTACATTTTATAATTGCAATTATGTAATTATACTATATTATATATTTTTGTTATGATCGTTAAATATAATAACAGTATTCTATTATTTCACTTTTATTTTACAATTATGTTATAGAATAGTACGTAAGGTTGTAAAAGTTATACTAATATACTTTTGTTGTTATTTTAATATTTTTATTCCGTCGTGGCGCGGCAGCACATGTCTATAAAGGCGAGAATTGTATGTTCGATTCCCGCTCGAGGGAATGAACAAGCCATTGCACGAAAATTGGGCGGGAATTAGAGAAACGCTGTGTCGTATCACTAGGTTTCCTTCCGCATACTCTCCTTTATGCGAAATACAACGTGAAGCTTGAAAACCAAAACATAAAAAATAATTTAAAAAAATCGATTTTAAATTATTATATATATAAATTCTTATCACTTTCCTATCCCCTATACAGATAATAAATTAAAAACAGCATTACATACAATACAAACATATTTAGAATCTCATACAAAACAAAAGCTATTCGACACTTCGTCAACTGGTTTAGCTAGCGGCTTTGGCAAAATGTGAAACATTAAATATTCAAGTCGCGACGTAAGCCCGGCGGACCGCCAACTATTCTTCGAAGTCAACCTGCTCAAATACATTTTACTGCCAATCCATGTATGATACATTTTAAGTATTGTATGCGACATACATATTATGTATGTATGTATGAATGTATGTGTATACTTATTTATATATAGAAAGTAAGTTAATTAGTAAGTTTAATACGAGACCGATGTTCTTAGTAGTCGTAGTTCGTAGTGTTTTAAAAACGTAAAATAAAATAAAATGGTAAAAGATAAACAATAAAATGGTAATATTGCTTTATTGAAATTAATTATTATTTTAATACAATAAATTTATTGTCTAAGTCCCTAAATTTCAATAAAAATATTAACTTTTGTATTACATTACAAAAGCAATCAAACATTAACGATTCTATGAAAAAGTATTAAATTAATTTCCTGCCTAATACTTCTGTGACTAACGTGTTTAGCATACATCCTTATCACATCGAACCCATAACCTGCAAATTGTATATGGAAGACACACTTTCAATATTTGAAATTATACATTAATATATTATATTCATAAGAAAATTATAGGTAGGTATAAAATATGTAATTTTTTACATAAAATGTAACAAATAGGTATAGTAATTATAGGTTTAATCTCATTTCTCGATACAACTTTCTTTTCATTTCAATTTTAATTAACATACTTGTTTCAACGTGTAAAAAATCAACTTTAATATCTTGTGTAAGTTTTTAAGTACAATTTTGTAATATCCATACATACATACTATCATAAATCACTATTTTATATTTATACATATTCTTATAAATCACTATACATTCCTTAGCGTCTATGTAATTTGTTGGGTCGCGTCTGACAGGATGTGAATGGTCGATGGGCGATGTCTCACACTTGCTGGTTGACTACTAATGCTATTTGTAGGCTAAACTTGACATTAAAGTATTTTGTACACTATAGTTGTATATATGGATAGGCAGACGGAACCTGGGAACCTTGTGTTAGGACACTCCACTCCCGTTCTCCACTTTCCCCTGAATTCTGGGCGCATTGCCTGTTGTTTAGCGGAACTCAACGGCGTGCTTTGCCCTGTTACCAGAACAAGGAAATAAAAATATTAAATATTTCATTTCCTCGAGTGGGAATCGAATCCACAACTTGTTGTATTTACCGTCACATGTTTGTGCCTCTGCGCCACAACTAGCCTGTATGACTTCTATGGCTTTTAAAATTATAGGTTGATATATGCTTTTACAATTAAATATTTAACTTGAAAACCATGAAATGCTTAAAAGAAACGCCATGAATAAGCACAATATAAAAGAAAACTTTGCATAACAAACGCTTTTGTTTACTCTATGCGAAAGACCTCGACCTCGACAGTTTCAGAATATTGAAATTTTTCTATGCACTATTTTACTTAGATGAAAATAAATTATTGCTTAAAATAATTATAAAATATTTATTTCAACCTGACCTGCAAAACCGACTGGTTGTGGGTTCGATTCTGAGCTAATTTATTTAATGTATTTTTACCTATATTTAGGTATATTTATCCCAGATAAAGCAGAATAGAAGAAAGAGTATAGTGTTAGGTTAGCTGCCGTTTATCCGCTATTTGATCTCCGCCCAAATTCGAGACATGGAATGGCGAAATTCAACACCGCACTCATAAAAAAGCGTAGAAATTAACGGAGGCCAGTCGCCCGAGGTGTGACTGTAAAGCCGACTGGTTGTGGGTTCAATCCCCACTCGAGGAGATAAAATATTTACTTAAATTTATATTTCCATTTCTTCACACGCAATGCCTCCAGAATTCGGCAGAAAGTGGGGAACGAAGTGTCTTAACACTAGGTTCCCTCTGCCTACCCTGATATGTGCGGGATACAGCGTGAAGCTGATTTTATTTATATCCACGAAGTGAGATTTGAACCCACAACAATCCCGTTTACAAGCCAAACGTCTTACCGCAGCGCTACGGTGATATTTATAATTACAGTGGTAAAGTATAACTTTCATATCTAGTTATTCTATGAGGCACCTTGTCTGGATGTCTGTGGGACTTAATAACTACGGCACTGACAGTTATATTAATAAAAAGTAATCAAAGTTCAATGACGTTGAACCACGAGAAACAAGTAATTAAACCCAAGTCTGGTCAAATAACTGACTATAAACTGTCGATGAAGAACTCTTTTTATTTCATTTTAATTTCATCTAAGCGTTAGTATCTACTTCAGTTTTATATAACACTAGCTTCTACCTGCGGCTTCGTGCCCATGTTTAAATGGAAATAAGAGTAAATCAAAATTTTGTATGAAAAAATCTAAGATCTAATTGCTCGAGATGATTTCAACAGTAGGTTAGATTGAAACTATTTTAGTAATGTAATAATTATAGCCTATAGGTTTTTTTAATAAATGAACTGCATAACAATGTGGACTATATTCTAATTTGTTTTATATCTAAACTAGCGACCCGCTCGCGGCTTCGCCCGCTTTAACTACTGAATTATTCATGTAATGTACCTATGTTTGCAAAACACTTAAGATGTGAAAATTATTTAAACCTTAATGCAACCCGCATTTTCGTAGTT
>DWQW01004717.1:0-19234 GCA_018249695.1 Heliconius erato demophoon | reverse complement strand
ACGCCGCGCGCGTGGCCGACCTGCGCGCCGACAACGCGCGCCTCGTGGCCCGCCTCGCCGCCGGCGCGACGCTCATGCAGGAGGTGAGCTAGTGGCCCCACACTCACTAGTATAGGAGACAGCGCGAGGCCACTCAAAGACATGTAAACGTAAGGTTAGTAGGGTCAATAACTTCAAGAAGCAAGAAGTAAATTGATGGTCACACTTGGTGGTGGCGCGTTGTTGCAGCAGATAGGCGCACGTTTAGCGCGCTGATGCAAGAGGTAAGTTAGTGTCCCCACATGCTGGCACTGCGCTGTTGTAAGAGATAGGAAGCCGTGTGCTTAGTGGCCCGACTCACTGTGGGCGCGACGCTGTTATAGGAGATAGGTAAGGTATGTGTTAAAAAATATATATATTTGTGTGGTTAATGACGATTCTCTGCCAAATAGTAACTTAACAAATGGTTAATAAGTCAATTTGTTGTCGGAGCTTTGCCTATATAGCATATACAATCAGAAGTATCGTTTTAATATATTGAACAATAAATGTATTACCATTCAGTATTTTAAACATATTATGTTCAATTTTATTGCACCATCTACTATAGATCAGGGGTTCCCAACCTTTTCTTGATCAAGGACCACTTTTATGTCATTCTTGGTAGCAGGGACCACTATGCATGTAGGTATAACAGAAATTAACTGTGACTATTAAACAGAAACTTCGCCTCACCATCCCCACCATAAAATTAAAATCTTTCGCGGACCATGTTTAGGCTTCTGCGGACCACTGGTGGTCCGCGGACCACTGGTTGGGAACCACTGATGTAGAGCATAACATCGAGCTGGCTTTGGACTAATTGATAAAAGGCAAAATGGCACCTTAAAATATATATTTATGTAATTACTTCCTTACATGTTATTTTCAAGCAGTTTTGTCTTGAAAACTATCTTTATTTATGTGTTTTAACAAAAGTATACTAAACTAATTAATTATTCTTTTAACATCTTTACTTTTGCGACTTAATATTTGTATAAGAATTTTGACATTGTGTAATGAGAACATAAAGATTATTGGCGCTTGGACTGTTATTTGAATAGTCCAAGATATGAGTAAATATATAAATTAAAATATATAAAAGTCAAATTCCACTTTGTTCGATTTCTTATACTGCATAATTAACAATTTAAATAATATTTATATTCACATTCCACTAAAGTATTGTTTTTTTTATTTGTTGTCCTTTTAAACTAACTTATAAAATAAAAAGAAATATTAACAGTGATGTGGTTGATAAAAGAATCTTTTAATATTTGTATTTGATTTTAACACTAATATTTATCTATGTGCAACTAACTTGATGTGTAATTGTTTGTATTTTGTTTTTGTTGTATTGTTGAAATTCACTATCTCATTAAAAAAAAATTAAAGCATAATATTGATGATATATGATTATTATATTCTTAGAAAATGTCTACATAATGCCTTTACAACACTTTTTATCGTCTTGAATATTAAAGAAAAACATATACAATATAAATTTTCTATATAAATGATTGCCTTGCCTTGTTAATTACTTGTCTGTCTGTCTGTACATATATGCCTATCCTATTAAGTCGTAATGACTTCCCCGTAGATATATATTAAAGTAATTGAACTTATTTTTAAACAATCATTTATTACAAATGAGGTTGTTATCGAGAAGATATGAAATAATATTTGTTTTTTCTCACTTTCGATAGGCATAAAAACCTAGACTCATATTTGTAAACCGCTCTCAAGTCTGAGATCCACCTTGAGAGCGATTTATAAATATACGTGACCTAATGTCAAACACTTCTATCCCTTTTATAGACAATATGTATATTCATCTAATGGCGAAGTCCAACATTTTTGCTTCGTTTTGCCAGAAATTAAACTAACAAATTATTCTAAGAATATAATTATAATAATAATAACATTATAAGCATGAAATAAGTGCACATAGCATAATAAATAATAACGTAGTGTATCGTAACGGTGTCGGTGTGGATTAACAGATGCGTCGCACGCGCCCGCACTGTACGCACTCGCAATATCGACAGCTGCGACTCAATGTAAGTTTGTTTATTGCACTGCTTTTATTTATATGTAGCTTTTAAATATGTATTATATGTATATAATTTTATAATTACACGGTGTAAGCGTCTGCGCTCCTTTTACAAGATAAAACTGTAGTTTCATTTAAAGTAGTGATGACAAAAACACTCTGTATATTGTCCTTATTAGAGTATATAGAACATTAGTGCTTCTCGTTTTTTTCTCTATTACATATTTGTTTAATACATCATAGTTATTTTTATTGCTTATGCTTTCTGAATATTTAGTTATTATGTAATTTATTTTAATAAATGTTTATAAGTTTCAAGTAAGTAGAGATTACGATGATTGAATTAAGAAATAAAAAAATTATTTCGG
Organism: Heliconius erato demophoon; assembly: GCA_018249695.1. Classification (NCBI taxonomy): domain Eukaryota; kingdom Metazoa; phylum Arthropoda; class Insecta; order Lepidoptera; family Nymphalidae; genus Heliconius; species Heliconius erato. The sequence goes on along the minus strand of DWQW01004717.1, from coordinate 16,795 downwards.
CGGTGTAGTGTAACCTTTACATACTCACATATATGTATGTCTAGTATTTGTATCGTTTTATAGATAAATGTGTACAGATATTCAAATCTGGATAAAATATGTGTCCTTAGTGATTGTTTGTAGACAAACTCAACCAGCAATAATATTGTTTCTTAGAAAAATCTAATTTATTATTTTTTTATACAGGTAGAACAACTGGAAGCTCAAGCACGAGAAACAAACCAAATAATAAACGAACTGGAAACACGTAAACTAACAACTGACAAAGATCTCGAGACTGCCGAGGAAAAGATCACTCTACTAAGAGATATAATCGCTAACTTAGAATCTCAATTAGAACAGAAAACGACCAAAGAAACAGAAGTGTTAGAGCAGTTGGAAGAAATGAAGAAGGCGATAGAAGATAGAGATAGTAAAATGAGGGCTTTGGTGGGTGATTTGGAAGAGTTGCAAGCTATGCAGATGCAGGGACGTGAGGAGAGTAGAGAAATTAAGATTAGTGATGGGAAGTATGAAGAATTGATGGAGACGGTTAAGCAACAGGTGGGTTAATAAGTGTTTGTTTTATGTATAATTTTTAATAATAAAGATAAGTTTTACCATAAATTCATCTATTGTAAATTCGATGCTCATCATGATTTTTATTTCATTGCTAAGACAAAGCAGGGCGTTGAGTTACCCCATTAATAGTCACACAATATCTCTAAGAGTGGGCAATGGACTGTCTTAAATCTTAACTCTAGGTTCTTACTGCCGACCCTGCTATATGCGAGATTATATTTTTTCAAAGTTATTGTTATCATTTGAAACGAGAATTGTTTTAATATTTATTATTTTTTTGTTGTATTTGTTCTATTTACTAATAAGAACTGGTACTACTGTAAACAATTTTTTTGTTTTATCTTTTCGACATGTTTGCATTAAACATACATACAATATCAACAGGCTCAACGTCTAGAGGCGCGTATAGCACAGCGCACGCGCATATTGGAGCGCGTGCACGAGTGTGTCTCCAACGACGCCTCCGAGCGCACTGAAGACGTGTCCCTGCGCGACCGCTCCCTGCCGGGGGACGGCGGGGACGCGGGGACAGGGGACAGTGGGGACGCGGGGACGGGGGACAGTGGGGACGCGGGGACTGGGGACAGCGGGGTGTTGGAGCGCGTGTGGGAGCGCCTCGCGGCTCACGCGCGTGTGGAGGACGCGGCCCTCAAGAGGATAGCAGATTTGGTGATGCAAAGGAATCATCTTAAGGATATTGCTCAGGTATTTTTATTTGTAGAATGGATTTTTTCAAAGTCCTAGCGTCCTCAATGCAGTCTATAAAATAAGTTGACAAGCAGACACTACATTTTGTTTGCCTTCTACACTGATTATATTGTTATAATGTAACTTCTAATGGTCGCTATGTAATGAGTGAGGTTAATGAAACGGCTGTCTTGCTCCTAGGTTCGTCTATTAGTCCTTAATAATGATATTCAGCTTTGCAATATACAGGATGTTTTTATCAGCACCACTTTAAACGAAACCACAGTTTTTACTACTCTATAAAAGATTAATTTCTTTAGGTTGGGGTTTCAAAATTTTACCCTGTATGCTGGTTCCGTTAAAGTAGCGCTGACGCTTCCACCTGTATAAAATACCGGGGAAGACTGCACACACACTACAATATAATACATGAAAAAAAATCTTTTTTCTTTATAATTATTAAATTATAAAGTTTAGACTAGAGTGTCAATAAAATTAATAACTAATTTTTCTACTTCTACAACGGAAATATAAAAATTATACATACATGTTTATCTTAAAATTTACATGGATCAAGACGTAAGTGAACGAAAATAACATGTTTTATACCCAAAAATGTTGGCAAGCTGCGGTTATACGACGAAAATAATTATCGTGCGGATATATTTTGATATTAACATTATTTATATGCTTGGTTTTGGTTGGGATTTGCAAAGAACTTTAATTTATTGATTTGATTATATCTTTGACTTTTTAATGTCTTTTTACTCGACTACGGCAAACCCTAAAAGGAGGGTATGTTGTTTGAGAGATGTTTAATTCATATAGTATGTAAATCACCTTTAAACCTTTGATCCCTTGTAATTGTTAAACGAGTGATCCAATTTTGATAAATGATAAGTCGTTGAACTTGTCTTGATAGCGCGAGTGTTAGTACATATGTTTATATGCAGTCGGTGTATTGTTTTTTCTATAATTTAAATGTTTATTAGAATATTTTCAACGTTATGCATTTTCTGACCGCTTACACGAGTAAATTAAAATAAATATTTTTAGCGTAACCATATAGTTTTTGAAATTTTTTTCTCTATACAATGCACAGTAAATAATAGGAGGTTTTCGAGCGTTGTGTTTCACCACTAACTTGTCATGAAATAATTATACAATAGAGAAAAATAGAGAATAAACCACTACTTTCTCACTTGCTAGACATACAAACAGACAAAAACACATAGTAACCCGATAAATTGTATATTCACCTTTCACCGCGCGTAGTGGCCTTGCGTCGCTGGCGCGCGTCCAGCGAGCGCGCGTCGTCTATGTGTTTGTGCTTGATTCAGTTTGGCGCCCGAAGGGGGTTGGATGTATTGCGTTTCAATCGTTTGCCTTCGTTTTCTATTTTTGTTGATAGGATTGAAATTATAATTTAAAATATGATTAATTCATAAATTTTAATTATTTTTCTACATAATAAATTATATTAAACTTCTTTAATTCTTTATATTAAAATATGCAGGTAATCTTTGTCATTTTGTTGTGACTCAGTTAGATCTTTTTGTAATTCAATATCAGTTGATTCGACAAAAGGTGGGGAACGAAAGTGTTTTAATGGGAACGGAGTGTCTTAACCCTATGTACCTAAATTCTCTCTGCCCACCCTACTATGTACGGGATACAAAAAGAGTTACCTATACTAATCATTTAAGGTTGAGGGGTATGTTCGGTAGGACGCGCTAATTCCAAGAACTATTAATTCGAATAAAATTAATTTTATATTGTTTGTTAAGAAAGGTTTATTTATGTATACTACATTTGAACGCCATGGCAAAGTAGCGTGTACAGCTTTAGTGTATCATATTTGTTAGTTATAAAATCAATTATATTTAAATCAATATAAAATAAAATTTTCTTTAACAAATCTGTTTCCGCACCGTAGACTCAACAGTTGCGTCATTTACCAAACTGATACTACGCGCGATGTTCTTTTTTATTTTCATTCACATGTCGCGCTCGACGACTTTTATTTTTTTTTATTTTGTTACAAAATTATATACATTTTGTAGATGCTTCTCTAGACGTATGTTTTTATAACGATTCATATAAAAGAAATATTAGTTATGTTTAAATTAGAATATTTGCAAAGTGGTACCTAATGTTTATTTAAAGATTAAATTTGGCAATTAGTTTCACGATATTCATATATAATATACAATGTTTCTTAATAATAATCAGAACCAGGTGATATATTGTGGATTTTTTTATGATTAACCTTGTAGGTACACATTTTTGTATGTATTTTGAAATGTATCAAAACCATCAGATATTGTATCCAAAGAAATCCATTCAGCTAAGAGTTCAAGTTCTCGTATCAATAAAAATCGTCTGTTTTACGATCTACAGGTAGCAAAGTAAACACTTAACCAATAAAAATAAAATATAAATAAACTCTTTCACCGTGAACTTTCATTGAGCAAACGGATGTATCTCTACATACTCGTGTTCATGATCTTGATACGTAGATGTAAATTACTTATGTTATAGTCATTCCTTTACTACTTAAGACTGTTCCGTTTCTCTCCTTCTACCGAATTCTTGAGACATTGATTGATTCTTGAAATTAACCTCGTTACCAGAAATGCGAGGAAACGAATATATACGAAATATTCCCCCTAGTGGTAATCGTAATCTTAACCGTTGTGTTCACTTTATTGAAGTCACATTCTTGTGCCTTTAATAAAGAAAATCTAATAAAGAAATATATTTTTAGCGGCACGAGGTGTGACTGTAAAACCGACTGGTTGTGGGTTCGATCTCCACTCGAGGAGATGAAATATTTACTTAAATTTATATTTCCATTTCTTCGCTCTGGTGTCGAGGTTAAGCGCGGCGTTGAGTTCTGCCACTCAACACGCAATGCCTCTAGATTTGGGCAGAAAGTGGGGAACGGAGTGTCTTAACACTAGGTTCCCTCTGCCTACCCTGCTATGTGATACAGCGTGAAGCTAATTTAATTTTTTTATTTAAATATATTTTCCAAAAAAAAAGTAAACGTTTCACCTATTAACTTTTTTCACTATGAACTTTAATTGATCACCACGGACGTCCCATGTTCGTGATCTTGATAGGTGAATCATTCACATTATAGGTACTGGTTGGTAGTCTAGTTGGTACGTTTAAACGACCCCAATGCACTCGAGCTAGTTTTTATTATGTGCTTTATTGAAATTGCTACTAGGGCTGCCTAGTATCTTAGAATAAATATAAAAAATAATCAATCAGCTTCACGCTGTATCCCGCACACAGCAGGATAGGCAGAGGGAACCTAGTGTTAAGACACTCCGTTCCTCACTTTCTGCCTAAAATATGGTTGTATAATATCATCTATAGAAAATCAATAAGTCTTTTAGACATATTATGTGTGTGAGGTTACATAGCTTTAAATCAGACAGATTTGTTTTTAATAGATAAATTATTTACGAAGTAAAATGGCAAATAAGTACAAGTGTCACAAATACATTTATTATATTATAATCGTAAACTGTTTAGGACCGTGTAAGTTCCCATAACAAAAGCGGGAAGATAAACTGCGCGTGCGCCGAAATAACCGTCAGCCCTACTTGTCATTATACACACACATATACACACCCACCCACACATGTATTGCCACTCAACATATAAAAATTATAATTTTAACACACACACACTACGTGCCTTACCACTCACACATAAAAATATACGTGAACCAAAGCTAAATATATCAAATTGTCGTAATGTATAGGAATTTATGGAGGAGTTACATTATTTATTGATATATTACTTGGAACTAGTTAATTGACCAGGAAAATATATTGTTTAACAAAATGTGTGTAGCAGGAAGTAGGATAGTTTATTTTTGATTAGGTACGGCTTGTTTTAACTTAGAATTACAAAGTATGAGGATTTTTCATATTAAAGTAATAGTACTGCCTATTACTTACTAGATTTTAGAATAGATTTTTTTTTATAGATAAAAAAAAATCTAAAAACAAGCTTAACATTAATAATAACTTAAAACGTAATTCCTTTTTCCAGATTTATAAAAAACTTACAGTATTATTATTTTTCAAAATATTAAAAAGAACAGTATATTTATACGTGAAAACATCACACACACAATATATTACACGTATATTATGCCGCATCCAAAATTCGCGATTCCGTTTCAATTTTTCACGCGGCCAGCTGTAGCTCGTTTCAGTATCAGTGTGCTCCGATGTTCCGAGGCGTGTTTTGCTGTAAGAAGGTTGTTTTGCCCGTAACCCCGTAACCGTGTGTCACACCGCCACCAAAACTCACATATCGCATATTCACAATGTAACAAAATATCTTAATAAAGTTAAATTAGCGTGGGTGTGATGTAGGCCCGCCGCGATTGTTTGAGTGATGTTCCCTTGGACTCAGTTTAGGAAGTATATTGCTATGGGCCTCCCGGATTTGACGGTGAGTCGTTTGGCAAGTTTTCGTCTTTTGTATGTATTTAAATTATTGTGAAAAGTATATTGTCGTTTCTAGAATATTCGGAAAATTACGTAGTGCTTTTATAATATGTATTAGAATTTATATAATTGTTTTTCTTATGTTTTTCCTATGAAGTTTTAATTTATATCTCACTAAGAAGAGCTTATTCTTTTATATTTGTGAAGCGTAATATTAAAGCTTCTTAGCTTAGCTTAGCTTATTAATATATTTAATCTTATGTTAAACGACGGATAGACCCTGAACTGTCTAAACATTTTCAAATGCTATCACAACAAAACAGAATTTATTTAAAGATTTTCTTAGTAACGAAAGCTAAAATACATTGTACGTTTACTTAGTTATAGAACAACAGTCAATAACACAATGTTTACTCGTGGCCTTGTTCACGCGAAATTTTGTAAATGTAATCTTTTGTATGCAGTAGTTGATTTCAGATGCGAACTTTTGTAGAAATTTGTAGAGCTTTTAATATTTTTTTTCATACGATTTTTTTAAATTTTAATTTTATTGTTAATACTGAATTTATAATCAATCGATAGTCTTTAGGTAAAGTATTGAAAGTGACAGATCGCAATTGTTTTTTTGCTCTTTTTAAGTAATAAGAAGTGTAGTTTTAATGATTTATTTACAAATAAACAAAATATTATACATTTTTTCAACGTGTATGAAAAACAAAAACAAAAAAAAGAACAAGTCGTTCAAATCAGCAATAAAAGAAATTAGCAATTTTTCATTTGATACTCTACCTAAGGACCGTCGAAATGTTTATAAAGATCATGAGATTTTTATAAAAACGTTATAAATTTTGGTGTACTGGATATTTTGTAAACTTAAACCAATACAATATTTAGTATTTGATAATATTTGAAATTTTTAAAAGTAGAGATTTGAAACCCCTCTTAGGCCCCTTTTAGAAACGTGTTCCTACCACTAAGCCATATTATTAAATCCCGCTATGTAATTTTTTTTCTACATTTTATAAATAAGTATTTTTCTTTCTCAAGTGTGGAATAACACTTTAAAATTGTTAAAAATACAAATTATATATAACAAATCTTTCACAGAGAAAACCGTGACTTCACTCTCCCATTTCCAAAAATTTTTAATTAACTTTTTCTATCCTTTTTTCGTACAATGAAATTATTTACCGTTTTAAAGGCGTGTTTTGGCCAAAACATACTAATACACGTATACATATGAATTTAATACAAATTATAATTGCCCAACAAACCTTGTCTGACCTCTCGTTTATTGGCAGCATCTGCGTTATAAGAGCAGCGTTGGTAGTTGGTACAAACGAACTCACTGCAATTCTCTATTGTGAGCTTGTTACGATAAATGTTCACTTGTTGTGTATTATTATACTAGAGATTTAAACGCGGCTTCGCTCGCTTAAACTTATTTTGTATATTATAGCCATATGATAATATATTTATTGATGAAAAGTATCCTGTGTCCGTTATAATAGCTCTGAGAACATGTGTACAAAGTTTCATGATAATCGGTTGAGTAGTTGTTGCGTGAAAGCGTAACAAACAAATTTGCATTTAGAGTATAGAAAAGGTTTTAAGTTTTTCGTGTGGGTTCATTTCCTAGCTCTGGTAGAGAGCGTGGCGTTGAGTTCCGCCACCTAACACCCAAATATTTGCAAAATTGAGCGAGAATTGGGGAACTGAGTGTCTTAACAATAGGCTCATCCTCCTGGCTAAATAAAGAATATAATAAACTACAAGCTGTTTTGTAATGTTTAACAGTATGAATTTAGATTACGCTATGTAGTTTATTTATTTCTAACTAAACACGAGGGCTGACTGGCTCATTTGAGGATTAGCAGGATAGGTAGAGGGAACGTGAGAACCTAGTGTTAAGGCACTTCGTTCCCATTAAGACACTTCCGTTTCCTTTTTTCCGCCGAATGTGTTGTGAAAATATTAAAATATTTCAAACCTTCGAGTGGAAATCGAACCCACTAGCTTCGCGGTAACAGTCGCAATCTGTGCCCTTGCGACAAGACGGCCTCATACCACTAAAGTATTAAATAAAATTAAAACGATACTTATTATAATAACAATATTTATTATAATACAAAATGCTTTTAACACATTGTAAAATCATAAATTGTTATCAAAAATCTTATCGTATTTAAGATTTGTTTGTATATGAAAGATCAGAAGTTTTCTAATCTCTTTTGTTATAAATTATGGTTCTTATAGATTACTCCTTAAATCTTGAGAACATAAGTAGTATAGTAAAATATATAATTTCTAGAAATAACTTCTTATTACTTGTTTAACTTATACTAGGTTACTATAGGACGAAGTATTTATGAGTCCTAATTTGGAGAGTAAATTAATACTTAAAAATATAGAATATTTTTGGAAAATGAACAAAGTGAAATTCTGTTACTCAAGAGTCAATATTTTAATATGAAGATTATCTTTTTAGGTCGATGTAGTGGGTTTGATACAGACTCGGGGGAATTAATTTAATAAACCTTCGTCTTACCTATGCTATAAACATTACCCGCAGAGAAATAAGACTACTTATGAGACGAAGTGTTTTCCCTTACAATTTTCTTTTATTTATATCGAATTCGGACGGGAAACGGAGAATGGAGTTTCTTGGTCTGTTCTATCTACTCTGATATATATATGGGACACGTAGTTCGAAGTTAAAAAAAAACGAAAACTTCACACTATATCTATTGTAAAGTTATTCGTTTTTCGTAAGCTCCGTACCATTATCTATAAAAACACCAAAACAATCACGTTTGATATATGAAGGCCCTTTAAATATTTATTTTATAACATTTTTTTAGTATTTGTTATTATAGTAGCAACAGAAATACATTATCTGCATAGAAATAAATTTCAACTGTATTTCTATCACAGTTCATGTGATACACCTGGTGATAGTTGACAGACGGACATACAGACAGCGAGATCTTAGAAATAAAGTCCCATCTTACCCTTTGTACTCAAAGGAACCTAAAAAGCATTATCATACTCACTATGTTATCTTTATCTATGGAACAAAAGGAAAACCTGTAAAGTTGTTGCAACATTTGTTAAATCTGCTATAAACGCTTAAAATACGATGTTTGTATAATAAATCATGTTCGAAGCGTTCAATCCCAACAGTGCTAGTGGACTTTCCGCGGGGAACTGGGGCGTCGTATATTTAGATCGGCTAACTGAGGGTTACGCGCAGTGCGACTCACTAGCTTTAACCGAGTGGAAAACTCATTTTCTAATGGTTTGATCGTTGGTCTCCGTAGTGTTTTTACGTTTTTATTTTGTTAAGTAAGTTTGAAGAAGAAGAGGTTATATTTGTAGATAAGAAACGAACTATTGATAATATGTAAAAAACAAAGGCCGTCGTGGTGCAAGGGAATTGCGTCTTCGTCTTATTGTAAACACGATGTTGGTCTGATTTCCAGTCGGACTCGTTAACCTCCACTGAACGGAAATCAGAGAACGGAGTGTCTTGATTTTCTGTCCTCTTTATCTACCCTGTTGTACATGTGGGATAATATATGAATATGAAAAAAAAAAATTTGCTTAACGTCCTTTGTTTGTTTTTTAGAAAAATGAAATTTATGTTTTCGTTTTTCTGACCATTTTATATTTATTGTATTATGCATGACATGCACATGCTTATTATATTTTAATATTTGCCTCATTTGAGGAGATCCTTTGTAAATTTGTCAAGAGGAAGCACTGCCTGTTAACATTTAATGTACATTATTAACCTCATTTTCCTGTCATGACATTATTTATAGCGAGTAAAATAACAAGTAAGCGGTGCTGTTGTCGTTTTCAGAATGAATTAAATTTTATAATTTGATGGCATAAAAATACCTATATACGTTTTGTCCGACTTTCCTATATAATTGTCGGAGATAGTGCCATGACCGCCACTCCCGTGTCGCAGGAGGTGCGCGCGGAGCGGGACGTGCTGCAGGCGCGCATGTCGGAGCAGGCGCTGCGCGTGTCGTCGCTGTCGGCGCGCCTGCAGCGCCAGCGCTGCGGCGAGGACGCGCGCGCGCACGGCGCCGCCGCCGACCTGCGCGTGCGCCTGCACGACGCGCACGCCGAGGTGACACATATACATGCTTTTATTGTTCACTATTTTGATTTTTTCTTTATTTTGCCAATCTAATCAAACATAATGCGGCGTTAAGTTCCGCCAATTAACACGCATTATCATAAATAAATTCGGAAAGAATGTGCAGAACGGAATATGTTACCACAATGTTGTTTAGTTAATAAGTAGTATTCAACAAATTTAAGAGACCTTTGTTCAACAGGATATTCTAAGTAGGTAATTCAGCTACTTAACGTAGCCTAGATTTCGGCCTAGACTACCTATAACATCTCGCTAGTATTAGTTACATTAATTGAATCATTGAATCATTTCAAGTTGTTTACTTCAGTTAAATATTCATATACAGAGTGGAAGAGGCAGCACTCCTTTTACGGAAATAACATATAGGTTAAAATATTAGAAACACATATCTAAAAAAAATTAATCAAGACAACTCAACAGATTTTTTTCGTGTGACACAGTTACGCCTAAATACCAATAACGTAAACACATACTGCTACAAAAATACTACTAAAGGTTCCTTCGAAAAATTTCAATTTTTTTTTTGTTGTATTAGGGTTTTATAGAGTAGTTAAAGCTATGGTTTCATTTAAAGTGGTGCTGACACTTCCATCCTGTATACCTGTTGTATGTAGTAACAAATTGAGACTTTCTGACATAAGCCATCTACATATTGCGTTTTGATTTTTTTGTTGGAAAATCATAAGTTACTTTAAGAGTAACGAACAAAATAATGTTAAAATTAATATGATTTGATGATAGCGTTAATAAAATTGGCAATAGAAGGACTATCTTAACAAATGGATAGCAAACTATTATAAATACCAATTAAATTGTATGTTTATATTTTTTTGATGCATTTACCTATTAACAAATTTTGTATTTGTTTTAAATAAAAAAATAATATTTTTGAAAATTAATACATGTTATGTACAACAACTTGCAGGTACAAAGGTTAAAAGAGGAGCTAGAGACTAAAGACAAACAATTGACGCGATTGAAACAGAATCTAGAAGAAAGAGACAAGAATAGCGACCAAAACCTGTTGTACGGGAATACGTGTACGTATATACAAATTACGCTACAACGTCGTGGCGCAAGTTTGCAAACATGGACGCAACGATTGTAGATGTGATTCCCACTCGGGGGGACGAAATATTTAATATTTTTATTGCCTCGCTCTAGTAACGAGTCAAAACGTGGTATTGAGTTCCGCCGCTCGACACTCAATTCCTCAAAAAATTGCCGGAAAGTGGGGAACGGCAGAGTCTGATCACTAGGTTCCAAAGTTCCCACTGTCTACTCTGATATGTGCGGAATACAGAGTAAAGCTTTTAGCTTTACTTTTTAAATAGATATACAACAAAAATCTTAGTTGAAAAGTTGAAAACTTATATTGTAAAATTAATTAATAGCAGAGATTAAGTAAAGGAAATATTGATTAAATTGGCCTCTAGTATGAATTTTGAATATGTTACATGTAATTTAGATCGTTTATATCAAATAATATAATTAACATCTTCTAACAAAAATGCAGGTAACCCAAAAGATAAAGTAATAGTATTGGAACGGGAACTATCCAAGGCGCAGTCTAAGATAGCGCAATTAGAAGCTGCGCTCCGAGACAGGGACTTACAACTAAATGAAATTATGGGTAAGTTTATGTGATTTTGTATTTTAAGCATTACTAAGTGTGGCGTTGAGTTCCGCCACACAGACACACAGTATCGAGTTCAGGAGGACAGTGAACCGTCATATGCGTGGTAAAGGCTAAAAAATTAATATAAAAATTAAAAATTAAAAAAAAAAAATCTATTTATTTATTTTTTTACTGTAGTTGACGTTTTCAATACTACAAAGAGATTAATTTTTCCATTTGTCTATAAGACACTTGTCAAACTAAGATTAATATTTACAAAGCTTATGGGTGTAAACCCATATAACATATATGTAAATGTTAAGTCGCATAAGACATATTGACAACAACATACATATACGTTTAACGCCCGGCTTGGATCATATCCAAGTTCGTTGCATCTATTTAGGTTAACTGCACACTGACAGATCTGTCTAGACCTTACTCATTTATATTATGATTCATTCACAGCTCTTAAACTACAAGATGAAGATAATCAAAAAAGCGAGGCGATTGAGGCGAAAGCCTCAGCTCGCACTTTAAGCGACATCGTCTCTATATCGGAATATGACGAACAAGACCAACAAATGCGACGAACGGAACTCAAAACTCTAAATTTCAGTTTAGCTCACGAACTCAAAGATAGAACTAACTTAAATAAGACATTGCCACCGGAAGTCCAAAGACCTAATATGAGTTCTCTAAATGTAGACTTCGGTGATCATTTTGACATGAATTATACACCTCGGGCTGATTCGCTACCAGCACACTTAACGTCAACACAAATTAAAGATGGCTATAAAAGAAACGCAAATGAAACCACCATTTTTGGTACGATTGATAAATTTGGTGACAGTTTGAAGCATTCTACGGAACATAATATACCAGATAATTGTTCAATGTACCCAAACAGAGAAGTCAGTGAGAGTAAAGACGTAAGTGTTGAGCCCAAAAAGATCAACTTTTCTTTAGAAGCATCTGATAACAAAACCCAAGATGAATTCACGTCGTTACGTGAACTAGGCATCACGTTAGACGTAAAACAGGAGAACTTTCCAGATATTCTAACTCAACTAAAACATGAGATAAAGAAATCTAGAAATGAATTAGAAACGTGTAAATCAGAACTTAAGAACGCAGAAGAGCAACTCTGTGAGTTTCCAGCATTAAAAGAAGAGGTTGAAGAATTGAAAGGCCTTTTAGAAAATACTATGGCGACTATGGAGAATGATAAGAAGTTTTATGAGAATCAATTAGAAAACTTCTCTTCTAATAAGAAACTTCTAGAACAAAGACTAGAAGAACTTACACAGGACGCCACTGAAAAGGCTAAAGATTTACACTTGCTTAAAGAAGATATTCTCCGTCGTGAGAATATGATATTAGAGCTCGCTAAAGAGAAACGTAGCTTAACAAATAAAATCACTGAACTGGAAACTACATTAAATGACGTTCAATCTCGAAATACATCGTTAGAAAAATATGAAATAGAAAACAAACAGCTAAGAGATAAAATAAATGAATTAGAAAAACTTGAACAAATGTTATCCGAGAAAAATCAACAGATCGACAGTTTAAATCAGCATTTGGACCGATTAGATGATTTACAAAGATGTCTCAACGATAAGACGGAGGAAATGGAAAATGTCAAAGAAGCTTTACATGAAAAAACTAACGAACTATTCCAAGTACGGGATTCAGTAGCTTCCTTGAATCGTGATATCGCAAAAGTTATAGAAGAAAACGATCAGCTCAGCTACGAAAATAAAGATCTGAAACTTAAACTAACCAAATTAGAGAAAGAACAAGAAAACGCGTCCATTAAATTACAGAACAGCGATTCTGAGTTAGAAAGACTGAATTCTATAAACAACGATCTGACATCAAGAATAGATGAACTAAAAGATCTGAACGACAAGCTCAAAGATAAAGAGACTGAAATAGAAATACTAAATGAGGATATAAATTCATATCACAGTGAAATAGCACTACTAAAGGAACAATTAAAGATGGTATCAAGGAGCCCATCGCCGAGAAATAAGAATGACGACAAAATGATAACGATGCGACAGGCGGTCAATGATAAGAAACAGTTGGTTAAAATTAAAAAGCAAATATCGTTGTTGCAACATGAACTCGATTTCCACAAGAAGGAATTAAATGATAAGGTAATATTTGTTATATTTTTAGTTTTTAACAAAAGGCAATATATTATATACTAGTTTAATAATATATTGGTCAACTTTAAATTAATCAAACGAATTAATTACATTTCAAGACATCCTTTTCATTGATTATTTTCTTTAGTACACATTAAATAATTGCTTAAACAGGCCTTCGAGCTAGCAAAGGCTAAGTTAGACCTAACAGAGGCGCGCACCAGCAGCAGTACACTCACCAAACAACTACAAGACGCAAAAGATCGACTTGAGGAAGTAGGAGCAAGGTACGTAACTCTCACACTCTTCACACTCTATTCTCTTATATGGTCCTATACGCCTCATAGTGTTCTCCTTTACACCTTCCCCTCTTGTAGATAGATGTACTGAACCTCTCTTTATCCTCGAGATGATCTCCGCTTTCAGTCCAGAATCATTTATTATAGATCCAAAAATAATATTTTTTTATAGTAAATAATTGCCTTAAAACTAAGTAAGTAAGTACTTTGACGCGAATATTTTAAAAAGTATTAGATTATCCTGTTCTTTGCACTAAAATAAGGTACATTGATGCGCAGATTTCCTTATAGGACTTTTGCTTACTTATGATTATTTTTTCCTGTGTATACAACAATGTTTTGAAAGGCAAATTTGACGGCGGCCACGACACATCGACTGTACTGTACATATCTGCTGGGTAATAATGTAAAAGGCGTTCATTTGGTGTGTCTCCTGACATATTTCAAAAAAGTGCAAATACTATTTAATTTTTCCTATTTGTTTTATTTTATTCTTATAGTGATATTATTGTATGTGGTTCCAGGTTGCGTGAAGAGTCTAATGTTAGTGAGTTAAAAGAAAAGCTACGAGACAAAGCGGAGAAATGTCAGGAGTTAGAAGCTGAGCTGATGCATATGAGGGAGATTGTTGAAAGGTAAATTAAATAAAAGAAAGAATTTTGTGTAACTTGCAATCATTTTGTATATTTTGTAATTTTTTATGTTTATGAAATTAATAAATATCTTTAATATTTAATTATGTTATATCTTTTTCTTACGTTCCGGCAAATTCCTATGTATCAGTAACAGTAATACATACTTTACAATATGCAAAACAAATACCTCATTTTGCTTTACATAAATATTGAAAAATTGTAAATTTAAATTTCAGTATATTAAACCTTTAATTCATTGTTATATTTTCCTTTATATAATAACCAATATAATACATTCATATAATTTTCTACACTATAGGCTACGTCAACCAACTGTAGAAACAGAAACACAGGCGCAGAGAGAAGAGAGTAGAGCACTCGCAGTGAGGTCGCCCACAGCGGAGTTAGAACGAGCTCTCCGCGATCAGCTGCACTACTCACACGCACTAGACGAGGATATTATGGAGCAGGTAACGGGTTCAAACGTTTTTGCGTAGGGGATGTACATGACAAATATTACACTTATTTTATGATTGTTTGTATACAAAGTATAGTTGAATATAAATTCGTATGGGAATCGAATCTTCAACCATAGCTTATACTTTATTGTCATCGCTTATAGTACTTCATTATATATGAGTTTTGTTTTTTTTTTTCATCAGATTTTATCAGCAAGCAGCGACGAAAGGGACGACATACCACGCCTAGCCCTAAATACTTCCAAGTTAGTATATTTATATTGTTTTATAAATATTTACTTAATCCTATTAATATTATAAATGTGAAATTGTGAGGTCGAATATTTAACACAAAAAGTACTAAAAGGATAGACATTAAAATTTTTAATAATATAGTTTCTACATCAGAATACCACGTAGGCTACAATGTATGTAAAAACATAATATTTAGTATGACAATAAGCTTAAGCGGGCGAAGCCGCGTTTGGCTCGCTTTAGTATAATATAAACAAATTATGATTTAAAATAATTTTTCAACATAATAATCTTTTAACTTTCCAGTAGATCAACAAGTTCAGTGCAGTCGTCGTCGTCGGAGCGCTACAGCCGCCTGCGCGCTGAGAACGAGAAGCTGGAGCTGCAGCTGCGGCACCTGGAGTGTCGGCTGCAGGACAAGGATGCGCTCATTGACGAACTTAATAGGTAAACTCTTTTTGATGTGAGATACATATATGTCTGTATCCATACATTCTACTCTTTATTTTTTTGCTTCACGCTTTATCCCGTACATAGCAGTATAGATAGGGGGAACTAGAAATTCTTCTGTTAAGATACTTTTGTTCTCTATTTTTCACAATTTAAATGAAACCACTGTTGTAACTACTCTATAAAAGCCTAATACAATTGATTTTTAAATGGAAAAGTTTTTTTAAAACTAAATAAATAATAGAATTAGCGTTGTGAAATAAAACGTCATTTGCCAAGAACGACGCATGCACACATAAACTTATCAAAGGGAAACCGCCGCATAAGGCTCATTTAATTATCAAGTTGTAGGTATTGGCGGCAAAGTTTAAAGTTCAACCTTTAGTAGTATTTTTGTAGTAGTATGTGTTTACGTTATTGGTATCTATGCGTAACTGCGTCACACCAAGTACAAGTATCGATAAACATCCTGAAATTTAAAAAAAAACCCCATGTCTAAGTGTTGAGGTGTCTTGATTAATTTCTGTAGGTATGGGTTTAAAATATTTTACCCTATATGCTGTTCCCGTAAAAGGAGCGCTGACGCTTCCACTCTGTATATTAATGTTATAAATGTGAAAGTTAGTCAGGACGGATGTTTATTGCAATTACTGGACGAATCTAGATGAAACCTTGCGGTGTCCTTGCATGTAAATGTGTATATTGAAGGAGCACACAATGTGTCCCGGCAGGGTGCGCGACAAGCTGTC
Source organism: Heliconius erato demophoon (assembly GCA_018249695.1). Taxonomy (NCBI): domain Eukaryota; kingdom Metazoa; phylum Arthropoda; class Insecta; order Lepidoptera; family Nymphalidae; genus Heliconius; species Heliconius erato. The sequence continues at coordinate 281 of DWQW01004717.1, read as the reverse complement.
GTCGGAGGCTCAGTCGGCGCGCCTGCGCCTCGCCGCCGAGCGCGACAACTCCGCGCGCCTCGCGCTGCTGCTGGACGCGCAGAAGGACACCGCCGATAACTTACACGTACGTATACCGGACGCACTGCTTGTAGTAGCAGGGCAGTGTGCTATTTGTCCCGGCAGGGTGCGCGACAAGCTGTCGTCGGAGGCTCAGTCGGCGCGCCTGCGCCTCGCCGCCGAGCGCGACAACTCCGCGCGCCTCGCGCTGCTGCTGGACGCGCAGAAGGACACCGCCGATA